>JAODUE010013905.1:0-23858 GCA_027564755.1 Amblyopsis hoosieri | reverse complement strand
ATTGGCTAATGTAGAAACATATCCATCTTGCCACAGCATCCAGTTTCTGAATGTTATTGGCTAATGTAGAAACATATCCATCTTGCCACAGCATCCAGTTTCTGAATGTTATTGGCTAATGTAGAAACATATACATCTTGCCACAGCATCCTGTGTCAACCAAGAGCAATGTGAACTTTTAATGGGAACTTTAACTTGGCATCAAAAGTCCTCACAAATACCCACTTTGATGGGCATAGAGAAGCCCTCTACTGTCTGTCCATGGTGGTCTAGTATCAAGCAGAGCATAGAGAAGCCCTCTACTGTCTGTCCATGGTGGTCTGGTTTCAAGCACGCACGAGTGGTATTGAGACGTCTAGTGGGAGAGGGATGTGCATGGCTGCCGGGTGGCAGTCTTAAACGTCGGTGGCACTTCAATGGGTTTTGCCATTTGCTCGTGTTTCCGGTTCAACGTCCAGTTTTGCCAGGCAGCCATAGCACAGTATCTGGGTGTATTTGGTGGCAAAGGCTGGGGAGCAGATCAGAGATGTGGCCCGAGAGAGAGAGAGAGAGAGAGAGAGAGAGAGAGAGAGAGAGAGAGAACACAGCGGTAAGTAATGGGAGTGAAATGATACATACATGATAGGCCAAAAATAGCTTATGTCGCTAATCAGTGATTGCTGATGTTACAAGTGGAAATTTATATATCCATGTATAGCACAGCACAGTCTGGAATAGGGAAAGCTGGTATATCCCGCAATCTAAGTTCCCGCAGTCTAAATTATACATGCAAGTATAATAAGTGGTAACTTTCCTTTTCAGAATAGAAAAAGTTTAGTATTCTTTTTAAAAGCACGTGTGTTTGTAACTTACTATTTAGCTGCCCAAGGAATTTAGGCCTCCTCTCTTCAGGCAGGTATATGGCTACAAAATACACAGGCACCCCAGACAAGGCAATGCCAATTCCAATGAATGAGTTAATAGTGTCTGCGTACAGAGGAAGGATGACTAGAAACAGGCTGCAGAAACAGTACACGAAGGGGAAGAAGAGAGAGAGCTGTGGGGAGAATGTCACAATGTCACTCTGAGTACTGGCAAACACCTTGTTCCCATTATAGCTACAATCTCACATATTCCCCAGATAGTTAAGTTTAATTGCTATTTATGGATGGATGGATCGGCTGCGCAACTACGAAACAGACTTCTGCTTGTTCAATAAAATATTTTCAATTTACAGTTCAGACAGTTTTGACAACCCGCTGCCTGGCTGCAGATATATAACACACCAGCGTCAAACGGCAGTGGTTCGCCCATGCAAACAAACAAACAAACAGACAAAAGGCCGCTAGCCTGTCCATGTGTTGTGCCCGTGCTGCGTCCGATACCTTGATGGGCCGGTGTCTGTCTGGCTGCGTGAAGCGGAGATATATGAGGCCGGCCACAGAGAGACCCACGTAGAGCCAGTAGCTGAAGCTGAAGTAGTTGATGAGCTGGAACACGTCCTCCACACACAAGAAGATCAACCCCATTAAACCCTGCGACAGAAACAGAAAGAGTCGCGCTATAGCTTTATATACGATAGCTAGCTATAGCTTTATATAAGATAGCTAGCTATAGCTTTATATACGATAGCTAGCTATAGCTCTATATACGATAGCTAGCTATAGCTTTATATACGATAGCTAGCTATAGCTTTATATGCGATAGCTAGCTATAGCTTTATATGCGATAGCTAGTTGGCCGATTTAGCTATCATCTTACCTTGCTGCCTGAACAATGCCAGGAAGGTCATCAACCCTTTCCTTAGTGACCCAAACAAAGGACGGGAATTGGAAAGCAAACGGTGTGTATGCCTGATGTGTTCAGTGGACCCCATTGTCCGTGACATGCAATGAACCCTAAGGTGGAATCAGTGATTGTAAGCTCATACAACTATTGTCAAATTCCGTTAATATCTGTCCACATTCTGCTATCTGTCCATTCGGTGTTCACTGAAAAAAACAACCTGGTGTTGCTACACAGCCCTGGCTCTGTAAAATGGGAAAACAAAGTGGTGCAGACCGCACCACACAACACTATCCCAGCCTTGGCAGTGTGTGTCCAATGTGTTGGGGGGAAAGGGGCGGAGCCTCTGAGAAAGGCAGCGCCCCGTGGGATGGAGCAGTGTTTTCGTTTTCCATCACATATCAACAATCTTTCTCCAGCATCGCTGACTCCACCTTTAAAAGACCTTTAAAGGCCGCTCACATTGAACAGCAGGGCAGGCACGGGAGTGTAGCGCTCCACGTGGATCAGGCTAAGGCTGTGTGGAAGGTGACCTTCTCTGGCGCCGACGAACAACAACCTGGCGGAGAGAGGAGGGGAGGGAGGGTGAGACGCGGCATGATGCGCAACATCGCTACCTTTAACGTGGCCACGGGAGGGGTGTTGTGAATACCTTGAAGCAGCGATGACTGAGGCGTTGAGTCCTCCATAGCAAGACATGGCGACAAAAATAGGAATGATCCACTTGAATGGCCCCAGCACGGCGTTCCCATACGTCTGTGGAGACAGAAATTCATTTCAAACGCAAATGTTTTCTAATGGCGGGTGCACTGTACAGCTAGTAACCTTGTATCAGTATCAGTCTTGTTTCAGTCTGGAACCTCTCAATGCAAAAGCGTTTGTCGACCGGGTAGAACGTGACCCGGGTGAATCAGTGGTGATGTGGTAAATGTCCCCAAATTTACGACATCAGCGTACGTTACACGTTTCTGTCTCCAGCGGCACGCTAGTTGATTTTAAACATTATTGTTTGGGCCTTTTATCTTCTAATTATGGTTGGGTGAGTTAAAGGAAGGTAGTCCAATCATACGTTAAGACGTTTGCCTGAGATTCATTAGCATCTTTGCAGTACCGGACCCTATCTTACTCCCCTTATGTAACACCCTAAACTGTATGCCCACTATCCAATATAATGGATAAAAAAGTTTAAAATTATTCATTAAAAAAATTCACCCCTCGTACAGTTCTCATGAATGTGGAGACTAGCTATAGAGACCAAAACTGTTCGTTGAACTAGGCTGTTTTGCTGTTTTGGGGATTGACACCCTTTTGCAGCTAGCCTCAAGTGGCCATTTGAGGAACTGCAGGTTTTGGCATTTCTGTGTTGTATTCATTTCTCAACACTGAAAGGTTCCCACATGGGCACGAGCCACTCTGCTGCGGGAGGGGGATTCACTCTCAAACCTCATCAATGATATTGTAATGCTAATTTCAACCACAAATTAAATTTTTTTTGCTTGATGTTAGTTTCAGAGTAGTCTCGCAGAGCCAGCCTTTACATTCTACTTGTGTGAAGTCTGGGACACAGCGCTGGCTACCTTAATGAAATGCATTTATATAGCGCTTTCCACCTATCGCCTCGCTCTGCCACTGCGCAACTTACAGCCCATTGTCTTCCTCGGCCGATCGTACTTTTCCGTCTAAAACTAAAAACTAACACCTGACCACCGGAACAGTTAAGGGTGTCTTAGGTGTCTTAGACGGCACTTTTCCGTCTAAAACAAGCGCAACGCAACTAAGCCACACAGCCAGCAGACATGTCTCCACAAAATAAACTGAATATTGCATACTTTCTGCAACATTTTCGATACAATATTGACCAACGTGATATTGCGATAACGATATTGAGTCAATATATTGTGCTTGCACCCCTGGCTGGTAATGCAAAAGAGGCGGTGCACATTTGATTTTTATCTGCATTTTCTTAAATGTATCTGCATTCACATGCAGATATCTGTAAAAAAAGATTGGCCCAGCTCGACACCATTCTCACATCTCAAGGTGCTAATCAGACTGCAAACGTATATCTTCTGTGTGCTAGCTAGATACGCTGGCTGGCACCACAGAAACATTGACTCTCTTGATCCCCAGAGGCTGAATCATCATCAGACCGACCGACCGACAGCCAGCCAGCCGACTGGTTCAGAGACGCACTTCAGTGCAAATGTGTGCAAGAGGGCAAAACATGCTGCCTTTTAGCAGAGCAGTGCTAAACATAGCAACTAGGTCAGAGGACATTACCACAGCTACGGCATCGCTGGCGAGCAGAGAGGGCATGTCTAGCACCACATAATATGCCACATTGGTCAGCAGGTAGATGATGGTTACTACGGGCATGGAGATGGCGATGGCCAGCGGGAGGTTCCTATATGGGGACAGACAATTACACTGTAAACATAACGTGTGTTCAATTTAACTTCGTTTAATTGGCTGGAAACAAAATGGATTGCAGTCACCTGTAGGTAAAAGGATTTTATTTCAACACTAATATATATATACATATATATATATATATATATGTATATATATACTGTATATATACACACACACAGTATAACATATTTCACCATATTTTTACACAAATAATTTCTTCATTAATAATTATCATCACTTTTTCTACACTTTTTGTGTTTGAGGCTTTTCATAGCTCTAAAGCCATTAGTCCAAATGCAAGAAGAGGGGGATGTAGAGATCCATAGCTCTGGTGTGTCACTTTGGCATATGCCTGATGTATAAAAGCACAAACACACACACGCTTTTTTATATTTTTACTCGTTTTGTGACTTTGTGGCGTGCTGCATGTGCAGTAGGGTTGGCCGATGTTTGCCCCATCGGCCTAACGTGCAGTACCTTTCAGGATTCTGGATCTCCTCCGTGACATGGTTAAGCATGTCCCAGCCAGAGTAGGAGAACAAAGCTGAGTACAGTGCCAAGGAAATGGCACCGGGGTCTGTCGTAGAGCCCTCAAACGGGCCGTCAAAGTTCTTGGTCTCCCCTGGCCGAAGAGAAGAGAAGCATCACTTTAAAGGATCCATATACGATCAGGTCTGCCACTAGATGTCGCACTAGAGCACCAGCATCGCAATTTAGTGTGGAAACACCAAAGATATAACATGACAAATAACCGGTGGCATGTGGTGCATTAACCAGGCGCCCCTTCAGACACACTGTAAGCGTACTTGCTGCACTGTACGTTGTCTAAATTACTTTTGTTTGGCTAACAAAGAAAACACCATGCATCTTAAAGGGAAAAGCAGTGAAAAGATGTTTCATATCTTATTTATGTTTTTGTATAAAAAGGGGAAAAGTTCAATAAGTTCTGAATAACTTATTGTCTTGTTTTTGTCACCTCTACTCTGAAAGGCATGACTGGCTTGAAGGCACACCCACAGACAACTACATAGACAAATGTTCCTGTAAGTGTCTTTCCTAGACACCAGATTAAAAAAATGCTGGTTATTAAGGCAGGGTCATTCATTCTCGAGAACGTTTGATAACATCCAATCAAAAACAATATCACTCCTCAGCGCCGGGCCGCACTTTACAAGAAACACATTGCGAAGCAAAGCAGCTTTGTTGTTGTGATCGGTGTTTGTTTAAGTTCATATTTACAGAACCAAAGCTGTGTAGAAGTACCTGCTAACGTTAACAGCACACACAAAACAGCTAGTGGAATGCGGAGATATTTGGTGAACACTTGACAAAAAGTGTATTATCTTACAATAGCTGACTATACCTATAAGCTGAATCATTGACTATTGGTAAACAGCTACATAGCAGCACAACTGCCATTTCCATGAAGAAGTCAACACTGTAGCTGTGATTACATCGATACCATCGCCGCTCTGTGACTTACCGGTCAACAACTTGAGGATTCCTATGATGATGATGAGGAAGAGAGCCAACAGCTTGGCATAAGTGAAGATGTCCTGGACGAGGGTCCCCCACTTCACGTAGGCACAGTTGATGAAGATGAGCAGGCCTGAGCCAAGCAGAGGAACCAGAAGATACATAGTGTTTATGGTAGTTTTAGTCATGTATAGGCATTCCCACATGCATGGTTACGTGTGGTTGTAACCAGGGTAGGTAGGTAGGTAGTCTCCCTGTTCATGACAACTGTACTGTAACATTTATAAATAGCTCATCAGCTAAAAATATAATAGCCACAGATTTATTCCATTATAATAGATAGGGGGGCATTACAGGCGGAATGAGGTACTGCACAGTTCTTGAGAAAACCTATGGGTTTGTCCATTTATACATACACAGTCTATGGTTGACGTCACGGAGGGTTGGTCCATTTATATAGACAGTCTACGGGTGACCTCACGGAGGGTTAGTTCATATTTAAAATATCGTATACGGCACCTTTAAGTCACACAGTCAGAGGAGGGGTTCTTACAGAGGCACGCAGCTGCGATGAGGCGAACCCCATCGTACGGCGCCATGCAGGTGGGGTAGAAGGCCTCCAGCAGGTATTTGGCGAAGGTCAGCGAGACCACTGCCTGGCTGGCTGGCTCGATTAGCAGGATGGACGTCCACAGGCGCACGAAGGCCAGGAAGCCACCAAACGACTCCAGGATGTAGGCGTAGCTGGCGCCCGACTTGCAGATGGTGGTGCCCAGCTCGGCGTAGCACAGGGCGCCAAACATGGAGAAGACGCCACCGAGCGCCCAGACGACCAGCGACAGGCCGTAGGAAGAGCTGTGCATCAGCACCCCTTTCGGTGAGATGAAGATTCCCGAGCCGATCATGTTGCCCACGATGAGGCAAATCCCGTTGAGGAGCGAGATCTCTCTCCTCATCTGCATCTTCTCGTCTCTCCCCACGCTGGGCAGGCCTGTCTTCAGGTCTTCCAACGACGCGGCAGTCGAACTGGGGCATATCGTTTGGGACACGGCGCCCAGCTTGTGCCGAACTGCTGCCATCCTGTCAACACAGCTGATATTACAGGGGAGGTCAGACGAGTTTATTTCATGTACCATGTGTGAGTTTTTTTTGTGTGGAGTGGCAGTGGGGTTTCTCTCACCTAAATAATGTAAACAATTATCCCCAACATTTAGAATATTGCAGATAGCATTTGTATTCGTTAAGTAAAATAAATGTTATGTTGTTCCCATTTTGTCAGTTGGGTTATACTCATGAGACATGCGGACACGCAAAAACAAAACATAACTCATATCAGAAAGGTCCCTGATACATGAGGCAAATGTGTTCTTGCTGTATAGAAAGAGCACTTACCTTCTATTCAGAAGAACCGTGAGCAACAAGATTCTCCCTTTACAGCACTAATGCTCTCCGGTGAGTCTGCAAGTTTACTTCCAATGGATGGCAACAGGACAGTGTTGCAATCCGTAGAGCTCATAGGAAAACGGTTGTGTCGTGTACGCACGCACGCGCGCGCGCGCACACACACACTATTTTGAGAGAAAGCTAGCCTCCCGTTTATTACTTAGAGTCCGTATGTTAGGATGGCAAGCTAAATCTGAAATAACATACTGTGTTTACACCATAATGATATATAGCAGTGTGCACTTCTTTGGGTAAACGGTAAATTCACCCCCACAAATGCAACAGGTCTTGGCACTGGAATAAGAGATGACCACAGATGCTACACTCTAGGCAACATTACAACATAAAATGTCAGATTAACACAGTAAGGTTGCCTTCTTTAAACCCAGTGCAATTGTGCATCGTGTTCAAAGATAAATCTCTCCGGTGTAAAAATAGGTCTTCTTTTTGGATGTGCCCAGAAGGAAATGGCATGCTGTTACGCAATGACTCATTTCAACTTAGAGGAACAAATCTAAGAACAGGCTACAACATTATAAATGGCACATGGTTGATACTAGCTGACAACACAATAAATCTAAAAATATTAGAAAGTTAGACACTGCCTGTTAAGAGGTTTCACACTTAAAAGCCCTCCTTTGGTGGCATCTTGAAAACACTGCAGTGAACTAGCATGCTTTACATGCTAGTTCTAACATTTTGCGCGCATACCCTTCAGCATTCAGGGACAGCACTGCAAATGTTGAAAGATAAGATACATGTGTGCTTTGATGGGTGTGGTAGAGGCTAGACAATCGGTGCATTCATGCGTGTGTGTCAAAAACAAAAAAGTAAGCAGAATTGAAAAAAGGAGTACACATTTTATTTTAAATTAAATGTTTTAAATGTAGTCATAGTATTTGCTGAAGAAACATTCTTACAACTACTCTTAACTGTGTACATTATGCCTTATTGAAATCAGCATACAATGACTGTAGAATGAATGTACAGTAGTTTTGCAAAATGCTAAGTGTATCAAAACAATGTACAACAATGGATACGTTAACTGTCATCAAAATATTCTATAAAAACATGGCAACTATAATCTACAGTACAAAATATGTTACAACACATTTAAGGCAGAAAAAAAACAAAGCCAAAAATGTGGAAATTGAAAGCAAAAACCAAAGATGGAGGCACAAATATAAGTTTAGAGGATTTTGGAAGCATGTCTAGCTGGTTGTTTTCACTTCTTTAAAACTGTGCACTATTCTCTTCATCAATGATCATCTTCATTTACAGTATTTTCTCTGATGTCATACACTTATTCTGGCTGGAATTACTCTTGTAGTTGAAACCAGTGTTTCAATAAAATACAAACATTTTGTTTGAAACTCACTCCTCAGTAAAAGAACTATAGGGTTTAAACAGCTCCCATAACTTAGCTTTAAACATAGAAGAACAGAGTTAGAGCATTTATGGTTCAAATACAATGTAAATACAATAGAGGCCTATGTTGTGACTAATTGCTACCGCTACAGGTTTCAGCACCATAGTTTGAGGAAGTGACGTTGGTTATTGGAGTACAGATGTCTCTAAAGAAAAAGAAAAAATTAATAATAATAATAATAGGAAAATGTAACAGATAAAAATAGAATACCGCAAAACATGTTGACTTTCAGATATTTTGATTTAACACAGAGGGAGAAAGCTCAGAGGTTTGAAGACGGTTAAAGAGCTCTGACACACATACTGTGTGTGTATGATCTACTCACTTCAATCAATATAGCACCATTACAACAGCCTTTAAGTTATACAGAAGACAACGAGGCACATTCAATTTAGACACGTCATGCATCGCAGCTAAAGTACATCCCTATTGAACTGCTAGATATGGCTAAAGACTTACTTAACAGCAAAAGTGTATTAAAGACCCCCATAACATATACATTTCTAGATGTGATACTGTAGATGATTAAAGTAAAACAAATGGGGCAGATATCCTTGGTCTATTTTATAACACACACACAAAGATTCACTGAGGTGTGCAAACTACTACCGTTAGCTACACTTAATAATAAATTGCCACAATACAAATAAATGTTTTATAAATAAGGCACAAAAAAAGATAACACACTGATTTAAATAAATGAGTAGAGTATAGAGGAATGATTAAAAACACTAAGCACGTAACAGCGTAACAGATTTAACCAACTCTATCGAGAAGGATGATCACTAGCTAAATACCAAACCTGTAAACTGAAACAAATTCACTTAATCTGCATTATCTAATGCTAATTATTAAACAACTTGAGTCTATTTGACCTAGCAGGTGGACAGCTCTGTGAAAACCCACTAGGTTTTCAAAGTGATGTGTATCTTCAGTAAAACCCCCAAATATATTGCTTGCTCACCTCAATAAACATAATGTCTACAGTCTACTTAATCAACATCTGTTAGGTTCTGTTATTATTCAACTAGCGCCTATTGGCGACGGTCAAATCTTTGCAGACTGTTACAACTGGAGTTGTAGAAGCTTGTTGTTAACAATGGAACCCAATGAAGGTTGGAAGAAAAGGAAAACAAAACAATTATAATTTCGATTAAATAAATACAGAGACTAAACAAGATACTTCACCCTGAACGTTGTCGTCACGTGTAGATGTGGTAACAAAACCACCCAGTGGAAGGTTTGCCTAAAAGGTTCACCATCGCACGAGGCATTTTCACTTTGGCTCTGGATTTGTTTTTGGATTTTTAGGGTGGTGGAGGGGCGGTGAGCTGCTCGCATACCGTCTTTTCCACAACGGCAGCACAGGACAGTACAGCGGCGCTGGGCGGAGCAGTCCTGTGCGCGTGGCGTCGTGATCCACGAGACTCCCAAGAGCACATTTTCCACTGCCGCTATTGCGTTGCTCCGCTATATATTCCTTGGAGCGTTGCTGGACACGTTCAGAGGGGGGCCTCCGCCCACGGCGCCGGCGGGGGAGCCGTGGGCAGCCGTGGGCGAGCCCAGGTCGGCCGGGTAGGGCTTGAGACCCAGCTGTTTGTTGTCGCGCAGCTTGCAGACGATGACGCGGCAGAACTCCTCGCTCTGGCGGTGGCAGGTGTCCAGTAGCTGACGCACCTTGGCGGTGCGCGTGGGCCGGTGGGCCACCAGCTCGTAGTCCTCGCGCATCAGCAGGGCGCGCGCCAGCAGCGCGTCCAGACTCTGGTTCAGGCACGCCTCCGTCATCTGCAGGATGACCTCCTCCCGCCGGCCCGCCAGCCAGGTGCCCAGGAGGCCCTGCGAGGGAGGAGAGGGGTCTTGTGGAGGGGCTGGCGGTGGGGGTAGGTCTGGGGCGAAGAAGGGGGGGTTGTGAGCATATGATCCATGGGGACATTTCTCTTCATTAGTTACCTTTTATTTGGTTATGTATGTTTCTTATTGTATTACATGTATTTGCAGAAACGTTGCCATTTGATGCATTGCATCAGTTAGCCTAAGGCTAATTTACATCTTCATTTATTTAATGGTAAAGCACTTTGAGCTGCAACCTTTATATGATATTTATAAATGTAGTAGTAGTAGTAATAATAATATTAATAAATAATTATTATCATATATGAATCATTATAATTAATCATCATAATGGTTTAGGATACTGTAAGTCTAGTAAACGGTCTATTCTATAGTCGCTGAACCCATGACTCTGCCGCTGCCTTCAATCAACATCACGTCATCCCACAGTCACTATTCCTGTATGATGAGCTCCTTGTTTATGTTTAACTGGGAACTCATAAAGTAGTGGTCGACTTCCACTAGTGGTGGGATTCACCAGAGGCTTCACGATACGATATAACTGCGATATTTATTTCACGGTGCGATATTATCACGATTCTTATGCCACGATACGATATTATTGCGATATCCTGCAATATATCACTTTTTCCAACTTCAAATTAGGTCCCCACAGGAAAACTTTATCGTTTGTTCATCTCACATAAATTGTATTGCTGCAAAATGTGATTGTCAAGCCAACTAACTGACATGAACATGTCATAAATACTGTACACAGTTAAATTCTCATGTGCAATTTACATAATGAAATTGCGATACTTGGCGACCATGTATCGATACAGTAATTGCCATGGGAAATATCGTGATACTATATCTATTTTTTTTCCCCCCACCCCTAACTTGTATGTTTACATGCACACTAGTATTCCACTATTATTTAGAATGTGTTAGGTATCATGTAAATGGTATTCCGTTTGGATAATACAAATAAGGCCTTTTTCTGAATGTAGCAAGACACTTGGAATGTGCAGATATCATCATCATCATGTACAGCAGATACGGAATACGAGTCTCAGGTTTTACTGCATTTTATAGTTTTGGGCCTGCTGCCTGATTGTTTACGGTAACATACTGTATGTGCATGTATTTTACTGCAAAACAAAACAGCATAAGCAGCTCCAGCCCTTCCATTTTTCTATATTTCAGAACATTAATGCAGTTTGAAAAGTAGGGAAAATTCCTCTGTAGAACGAGTAAATTATTAAACAAGTGTAGCTTGGGCTGTATAATTGGAATATGTACAACTGCATGTAAACAGACAGTTAGTGGAATATTCATTTTAAAAGGACATGTAAATAGCTTAATGCCCCCCCCTACACACACACACACACACACACGTATTTGGTCCAGTGAGCACATTAGAAAATAGGTTACAGTACCTTGATGCTGATAACGAATTGTTAGATTGTCCAGTTGGGTCTCAGGCTCTGTATCGGGAAGGCCCTTGAAAGGTATGTTCAAGTTATTCATGTGTTTGGCAGTCAGAGGGTATTCGTTTATATTGTTAACCGGACTATGGTCCTTCAGGGGCTCCGGGGATTCCAGGGTTTGTGACATGAACGACGCATCTGTATTAGACAGTGGGAGAAATACAGGTGGAATAAAACTGCACAAACCATCCCCACATCACACAGTAGTCTCTCCGTGCTATAACCAAGTGTAAATTCAAAGTGTTTATCCCCAGGTAACAATCTAGTCAATAGATCTGATTAAAGGCATACATTGTAAAATCCATTAGAAAAACCCTAACCACAAGAAGTCGCACGCAATGCAAAGTGCCAAGACACACGTAATGCAAAGTATCAAGACACACGCAATGCAAAGTATCAAGGCACACGCAATGCAAGGTACCAAGACACACGCAATGCAAGGTACCAAGACACACGCAATGTAAAGTAACGTAAAGTACCAAGACACACGCAATGTAAAGTGTAAATGTGTCAAGACTGGTTTGTTAAGGTTTACCTTTAGTGGGCGGGAGGCCACAGCTGGTGAGGCTGCTTGGTTGGGACACATCTGTCTCCTGGGAGGAGCAGGACCCCGACCCCGAGGTGGAGCTCTCCTGCAGCAGGGAGGAGGAGGGCATCTGGATTGACAACATTATAGGCATTATAACGGGGCTAGCATAGGCTTGAAGCTCACCCCGTGGTGAGCTTCAACTTCACTTCAGTAGTAACACGCAGTCAGCAACACATCGATGCAAAAGCGTTTGTCGCCCGTTTAGAAAACAAGCGGGCCAATCAGCAGACAGCTGAGGTGTTTCCCAAGATGACGACATCAGCGTACGGAGTGTGTTTCCATTTCCACCGGCGCTCTAGCTAATTTTATAACATACGGATTGTGTGAGATAAACATAGGTAGTCCAATTATATGTAAGGAAGTTTGACTGAACTGTATTAGCAACGTTATTTTTTTTTTTGTTTTGTTTTTTGAGCTCGTGAGCTCATGACGCCAAGCATAGGCTTACCCATCTTTTGCCCCCAAGGACTGGAGCATCTCAAACTAGCAGCAATGAGTCAGGCAGGAGGCGGAGCCTTGCTCAGCTCTACAGCTTTGGCGAGTAATTGTCAGTCAACTACAGTTGCACATTTGTTAATTCAGCTGTTTGGAGTTGTCTCCCGTCATCCTGCTGTGCTATAGTTTGGTGTTGGAGTAGCCTCGTGTGACGCAATCCTGATCCAGCAAGCTCCAGTTTGATCTCGATACGAGTGTCAGTGTGGAACGCCTACATCCTAACTTGTTTGTCATGACGCCGGTGCTAATACATTTACAAGGGGCGCGGTTTTAAAAAGGGGAAACTGACTGGCCAGGGGTTGGGGCTGTCCTTCATGGCTTGCAGGGACCTCTCCTCCTGCCGCTTCTCGCACGCTGGCTGGGCCGAGCAGCACACGGGCCTCCTCAGAAGCTATGGACACAGACCAGGAAAGCAGCGCTAGATACACTGGATTCAGCTCAAGTTGATATATACACACACACACACACACACACACACACAATAGCCCTTAATCACATAAAATAAATAAAAATGCATATCAATCACAAAAAGAGTTTTGTTTAATGCTATGGTGGAGGGGACAGAACTGTCGTTAAATATGTAGGCTACTGCTTAAAATAAACAAAATACTAATAAACAAAAGACTATTTTAATGACTAATTAGTCATTAAAGCACCGTGAACAGACTTGTGAGAGACGTTGCTAACAGCCAATGGAAATCTACTTCCTCACTTCCAATCAATAAATATGTATTATCCCAGAGGGGAAATTCTTTCATCAACAGAAAGAGAGACAGTATAAGATATCCACACATAAATAACAAATGCACAGTTAGTTAAATAGTCAAGATATACAGTATAGACAATTTGTAAGACAGTCAAGATACCGTATCCCTTAGACATTTAATCAATTAATGGTTAGTGGCATTTAATACTGTACAGGCCACAGGAATAAAGGAGGTTGTGATCCCATTAGTTTAACCTTTAGGCATATTATTCCTGATATTATTGTCGAGCTTAAAGGGGGCATCAGACGTGCAGCACGGGTTACTTTAAGTCTTGTCTAGGCTACTGTATGTGACGTAGTGCTAATGGACTGAGACAAATGGAAAAGAGACAGAGATAAAGGTCTGAGAAGGCCAACTGATCAAATATAACTGCACCCTACATTGTGTTGTAGCTGTAAACTAAAGAATACCACTGCTGTGATGAGACACGTGAATGCTTGTGTTAATATTGACAAAAGTTTTAGGTAACATTTTTTTTTTTAAATAAAAAATACATAAAAATCAGGGTTTATGGGGTGAAAATGGCTCTGCGCGTCATATTCAAGCTCTGCTGGCTTTATGACGCTGACGTAGATTATGGGGTTTCAAACCGCAATAGAAATAAAGACCAGGTTATCAGAAATGCAAATGTGAAGACTTCCATAACTTTATCATTGTACAGTATTACACCAATCACTGAAAATTAGAAGTAATTTACTGCAAATAAAGTGATAAGATTATTGCTCTGAAAACAGACACACTCCATTAAGATGGCAAATATATGCATAAACTATCTAGTCCGGGCTTCACCGGGGGAAAGTTAAGTGAAACAAACTCACCTTTGACCTCTTGACCTCCAGCACAGCCTCCAGGAAGTCAATCTCATCATACCTCCTCAACATGGGCTCCAGCTCAATAAGACAGTCTAAACAGGCAGTAGAATCATCATTGTTAAAAAATAATAAAAAAGGTAGGAAATTAGTGTGTGTGTGTGTGTGTGTATGTGTGTGTGAGTGGTGGGGGGGAGCTATCAAATGCCTCCCTATTCACCGCATGTAGCGTCACATTTACACAGGAGTAATTGATACCAATGTATCTCAGGATAGGAATATGTGCTACAGGGCAATGTTGTCATGTGGTCAGTTTAGCAATTCCCTTACAAATTGCTGAGTTTATATAGAGTCATATTTAGCCTTAGTCATGGTTAGCTCATGGGGGGGGGGGGGGGGTAGGGGGGGTTATGACTAAACAGAGTTCAGGGCAGTGACATTCGTTGTCGAGAACGCTTGCTAACTTCCAGTTCAAACCAAAAACAATATTACTCCGCGGCACCGCTCCAATCACGTCACGTCACGTACTGAGGAAGGAGGGCCTGTCATCGGGGTTGGCGGTCCAGCCGCAGGCCATTAGGCTGATCAGGATCTCCCTGCTGGGGATGCAGGTGGGCAGGCTGTCTGGGCTGGTGTCTGGACGCAGCCCCCGCAGCACGCTGAACATGATCTGCATGGGGTTGGTGGCTTCTACGCACATGCATGCACGCACGAGCACGCACACACACACACACACACACAAGCGCGCACAGACACACAGACAGATAGATAATTACTAATCCAGCAGTAGGATAGAATAAAGAAAGGAGGAATTCAAATTCAGGTGGAGCAAACAGCCTGAATGACACCACATCTACATGATGTTGGAAATATACAAATGTGAAAAGTACAGAAAAAGAATCACTGCCACTAGAAGAAAGCATTAGCTACCTTCGAAAGGAATCCGTCTGGAGAGCACCTCCCACATAATGATGGCGTAGCTGCAAGGTGAAACACAGGTTGAAGGAAACGAGTTACATCATCCTCTCAAATTGGGATTCCCCTTGGACGAGACAAAGGAGACATCTGAACAAAACCATTTGCCTTTTTGTGTGTACCCAAAACAAATAAAAAACAATACATTTCAATCACTGAGTCCTCATTCCAATATGTAAGACCTGCCACATTCCTGGAACGGTTCAAAAACAGCGTTCACATAGAACGTGTCACCACTCCCTCCCTAACAGAAAACCAGTCTTACCACATTCTAGGCAGGATAGTGTGCTACCAGGTCCCGTCTGGGCCAGATATGACGGGAAGGATAGTGTGCTACCAGGTCCAGTCTGGGCCAGATATGACGGGCAGGATAGTGTGCTACCAGGGCCAGTCTGGGCCAGTTTTGAAGGGCAGGATAGTGTGCTACCAGGTCCAGTCTGGGCCAGTTTTGAAAGGCAGGATAGTGTGCAACCAGGGCCAGTCTGGGCCAGATATGACGGGCAGGATAGTGTGCTACCAGGTCCCGTCTGGGCCAGATATGACGGGAAGGATAGTGTGCTACCAGGTCCAGTCTGGGCCAGATATGACGGGCAGGATAGTGTGCTACCAGGGCCAGTCTGGGCCAGTTTTGAAGGGCAGGATAGTGTGCTACCAGGTCCAGTCTGGGCCAGTTTTGAAAGGCAGGATAGTGTGCAACCAGGGCCAGTCTGGGCCAGATATGACGGGCAGGATAGTGTGCTACCAGGTCCAGTCTGGGCCAGTTTTGAAGGGCAGGATAGTGTGCTAGCAGCTCCTTCCTGGTAACCCGCTGCCCTCAGTGTGTCACCTTGCTTGTCACAAAACAATGTGGTTTACGGGAGGTAGAAATGCACTGTGCCGGCCCATTTCAAATAACCTTTCCAGCTCTCCACCCCCAAAATAAGAGACTCGTGACCCCCGCTGTCCACAGAGGTGGTAGAAGCACAACAGCCATAATATTTGATGGCATCATTTTAATACAGGCTACCTGCAGAATACATCTAAGTGATGTTAAATTGTACCACTACTAACAATTACGGCTCAAATTACGTAATTTAGAATTATCTGTCCCCCCTTCCCCCCATTTATGAAAATCGGGTAGAGAGGCCAACCATCACTCTGGTGTGAGAGTTTCAAAAGACTGGCTTCAACCACAGGCCCACATACCTTTAACGTCAGTGTTGACACAGCCTTAATAAATGTTTTAGCAAATGCTTTGGAATGTTTCAAATGCAAAAAAACTGTTCCAAAAGCAAACATTAGAACTGAGGAGCTATTGAAGCCTCTGTATCGGGCTGATATCCTTTCCCAACACCCCCTCAAAAAGGTAAGGCATCTCGGTTTGTGGCGCTTACCATTTTGACAACAGAGTGTATAAACATTAACCCTGGCCAAGGTATCGCGGTCAATACGCAGCGTTTGCCTCTTCACCTGTACATGTCATGTTTGACGTCGGCGCGCCTGGCCTTGGACGGCTCATACTCTTCAGGAGGCATGTAGATCACTGTCCCTCCCATCTCCGAGGGCTTTGACCCGGAACCTTTACTGATGGATAGCTGCCGCCACTTTGAAAGGCCAAAGTCTGCGATCTAAACAGGTGGAGAATTTACACACTTTTTAAATTCCTTTAAATAAGTTCTGTATCAGTATATTTTGAAAAGGTAACTGATAACTACAAAAGAGACATGGACTTCTTCATTGTACAAAGGGTAAACACATTGTCAGGAACATTTACGAAAACATTGACTTCAGGTTAACAAATTATATTTAAAAAAATAAAAAATAAAAATAAAATAAAAGAGTTCAGATGCAAAAACCACCAAGTCCCTCTGACATATTTTGTTTTTAAACTGGAAATATTTAAATAATTAGTTCCATTTTTTGAAGATATGACTTTTTATTCAGTGACAAACAATCTTTTAATTGTAATAAAAGGTGAAATTATTGAATCATAATATAGAAACCTAATAAATAATCCTGTTTAAAAT
Organism: Amblyopsis hoosieri; assembly: GCA_027564755.1. Classification (NCBI taxonomy): domain Eukaryota; kingdom Metazoa; phylum Chordata; class Actinopteri; order Percopsiformes; family Amblyopsidae; genus Amblyopsis; species Amblyopsis hoosieri. The sequence goes on along the minus strand of JAODUE010013905.1, from coordinate 6,373 downwards.
TGCTAAATTATACTTTTTTTTTTTTTTTTGATGGACTAGATAGAGGTTTTTGAATCTGAACTCTATAAATGTATATTACTATTTAGTATCTGGCCCCAGACAAACCTTAACATGAAACTCCCCATCCAACAGAATGTTCTGTGTCTTCAGGTCATGATGTAAAAGTGGCGGAGTCATGTTGTGAAGGAAGTTGACCCCCAGGGCAATCTCATATAAAATCCTCAGACGTAACGGCCAAGCCAGTCTGGGATACATTTCCTTCTGTTGAGGAGAAAACAGGGTAATCAGTAAACAGGATTGAGGGAATACCCTACTAAAAACTGAAAGTAAAAATAAATATAAAAGGGATTGGGGGGGGGCTATTGTTGCAACTGGGAATTTCCCACTGAGGCTTAACTTTCCTAATTAGTCCACCTTGCATCAGATGGTGACAATGACATGGTGATAAAGCGTCAGTCAGCTTCTGAGGTATTTCAGTCGAGGCTTTGCACAACAGAAGCATGCAACTTGGTGAAAACAAGAACCGACGACTGCTGTTGACAGGCAGTCAAAGATACAGTAGTTCTCCTTTTATAGTGGGTCAGAGACAACTAGGCCTAGATTATGAATTATAGTAAAATAAAGCATGCTATGCATATTGTTTATAAATGTAATTTACCACCATTCAAAATGGCTCACCAACTCAGTCGTAATTTGTTATGAAATCTGCCACTTAGCTGCCAAATGATGTACACCCTTGGGGGGAGTATAGCCTACAACAATTACATGAATTAATAGTACAACGCCATGGTGTCAATTCAAGCAGTAGGTTACATGACTAGTACCTCATGGAGCAAAATGTCCAGGGAGCCATTGCTCATGAACTCTGTGACTATGCAGAAGAATTCAGGCTCATTGCAGACCCCAAAGATCTGGATGATGTAGTTGAACCTGGCTTTGTGCAACACCTCTGCCTCTTTCAGCAGGCAACTCCTCTCCCTGGAACACAGGGTAGCGTGGTCTTGAGTCAGTCATGTAGTTGTATGCTCCATTGGAGATTCACTTAACGCAAACGTTCCAGATAGTAACAACACCAATATACACAAGCATAATAACCTTTACGTGAGATTTTGTAGACGCATTCTATACAAGCTAGTAGCCTACATTTCACTATATCATCAATAATACCCAATAATGCTCAAGCAAGGCTTTTTCTGTCAATAGGATTTGTCACGAAAGTAAACCTTACCTTTCGCCGACAGGAGAATCGAGCTTTAAGCATTTGATAGCCACAATTGTCCGCCAGTCTGAGTGCTGAGCCTTGAACACAGTCCCGAAGCCTCCCTTGCTCAGATAGTGTAGGTCTGTCAGTTTCTGATAGGGGATAACAGGCAAGGTGCTCGTCAGACTGCCGATGTTAAGACAGCCCGAGGTCGTAGTCGGCTCCATAGCGGTTTAGAAACCCGACAGAACCTCCGAAAGGGATTTTACACATAAACCCGCCAATCTTGTTAGGACGGGAAAGTCCAATCCACAATGTCCTACTCCATATTGAGGTCGCGTATTGCTAATAATAACCTAGCTAACTTTGTCTTGTGTTGTATAAATTATTATAGGATACACCGCGGTAGTTTGTTCGCCTTGTAGATAAGCACGCACAGTGTGCTGTCACATACAAGCGTCCACTGTGAAATAGCACTTTCACATAGCGTCAAAAACCAGCTGCGCCACTGTAGTCATGTTTTCAGGCGGGCGGCTGTTGGTCATGCCTGATGACGTCACACTTCCGGGTTAAGATGCTACTTTTTTCTAGAATTTCCATTAATTGCGCGAATGTGTATTTATTTTCTTATGAAATATTATCACGATAGACTATTCTCTAATATGTTAAACGTTTGAAGTTCGTATATTTACATATGTTAGAAGAATAGAATGTAGGACACATGCAACAAGTTCTGTTTTGCAAATTACTTAGCCCATTTTTTGGCCACATCGTTTTAACATACATTTGTTTCATATTTATTAAGAGTTGATTATAAGTTGTTTTCAACATTTTTTGGATACGCCTGTAGACACGTCCATTTTTGCAAAGACGTAATTTCCCTAATCCAACACAAACGGAAAATACCGGGCCGGGGGAAATTACCTTATCTTATTTTATGACAATCTGAATCGAGTTATTGACGATGAAGTAATTTCGGGAATAAAACTTTCGAGGGAAGTAAGATCACATTACACTTTTAGTTTTAATATTTGTGGTAGGCGGTCTTAGTTTTTTTTAAACCACAGTCAACTATTATCTTAAATTATATATAGCTGTAAAACTATTTGTCGCGGACATATGTGTCAATATTGCGTCTATTATACGTTATTTTAATTTCCCCATCTTTTTCCGCCACCCGGAAAAAAAAACCTTAGTCGAAAGCACATGATCATGTTTACGTTGTGCGTGCCATTGTAACCCGATTCCCGAGCGAGGAAAAGGTGTCAACAAATCTGTCTACCGGGTGCCTACGTGGATTTTCGATAATAACTCTGTTACTGATCGATTGAACCGAGACAAATAAAACAGAATACAACTACTGGCACTAAAAGGATTACGACATTGAATAAACTGAATAGCAACTCAATGGGATATCGATCGATAAGCACAACTTTTTCCAGACGTTTTGAGTTTCTAGAAGTAGCCTACGCTTTACTGTTTATCCCCTGGAAGTGACACCAAAGCCAGCTACGGCAAACACAAATGACTACCGCATTTGTGCCAATTACGGTGGACGTGACAGGATGTCGGTCATGCAACAACCCCAAGAAGAGCGGCTGTTCCTCTAGGAACTGTAAGCCCCGCTCAACGAGCAGATCGACTCCCATGGTGAGGGAAGACCCAGCTGTAGGTCCAGTTGAACGCCAAATACGCCGAGGAGAATCATCGCATCTGGAAGAATGTAGCCCCAATGACAGCTGGGTGGAAAGACCAGTTACCCCTACACTGCTGGGATATGAGATCATGGAGGAGAGGACAAAGTTCACGGTGAGAATGAATGGACAACATGTCCAAATGCAGCTTCCACCAGGACATTGATGACAATAAATAATAATATATGTAGCCTATATTAAACTCATATTTAAGCAAATTAGTAAATAACTAAATGCAAGAAACTATAAGTTCCATAGCAAAATATTGGGTGGATGTGTGCTATTTTTGGAGACAGACAGTTGGTATGGGTTTTATGTGACACATATAACACTAACATCACGTTTTATGTTTTCCTATTGTATATTGTGTGTGCGTGGGTGTTTGTGCCTCCACACTGTTATTGTGCACACACACAACCGAACAGTCAGTCCACAAGCGAATAAATCTGACATTTGTTGCTCTTCTCAATAATCTCTATTTTCCACAATATGTATCGGTGCAGATACATTTGATACTGTAGTTTCACAATAATGTGGGCATTAAAAGGCTTTCTTGATCTTCCTCTACATTTTAAGAAACTCCAAGAACCAATATGTCTTATTGATTTTTATAGTGCTGTTACATTTTCACATGGAGTAAAATACTGCACAAATGTGCATGGTGGCTCAAAATGTCCATGGTGCACATGTTTGTGTCTGCGCTGTAGGTCTACAAAATACTGGTGACAGGAAACCAAGGGAGCAGCTGGGTGATCTTCAGACGCTACGCTGACTTCTCTAGGCTTAATGACAAGGTAAAGCCACGAACGCATTGCAAATGGACTTGCAGTAGGCTACGGCATGTACACTAAATGCATTTATACATGAGACCTAAATGCCATGTGGCAACAAATGCTGTATCAGGAAAGGTGAGGAAAACAATTGCCAAGCATGGCCCTGATAAGTCACTGTGATAACTGTCCTGTAATCATTAACTTTTTATCATGGGGCCTATGTATACATTTACTATGTATATATTATTTATTTAGTTAGTTATAGTCACTATTTCAGACAGATCTGTTTCTCTGTTCTCTTATTATACTGCACGTTTTGCTGAATGTGTGTGGCCATGCAGCTGAAACAGCTGTTTCCCAGGTTTCGACTCTCGCTGCCACCTAAACGCTGGTTCAAAGACAACTATGACATGGAGTTTCTGGAGGAGAGGCAGATTGGCTTGCAGACCTTCTTACAGAACCTGCTAGCGCACAAAGACATCATCAACAGGTGAACAGCACAGTAGTGTAGTCTATTGGTCAGGGTGTTCCCTGCCGGAAGGTCGTGGGTTCGAGGCCTGGATTTGGCCGGTGCATTCACACATGAGCGGCAATGTCGTCGCAGGAAAAGTGGAGGTGCCCATAGCAAGCCATTCAAAAAAGGCTTCCCGTTCCGCTTCTAGAAGCGGGTCGGCAGACGGCAAGAAATATAACATTTTATTTATTTTGCCGTCGCGGGAATCCAGTCAAGCATAATCAAGCATAGTGGCAAACCAATAGGACCGCTTGTGGGTGGGACTACACGCTGAAAGTAACTGCTTTTTTCCCCCCAAAATGACAGAGGGGGGCTATTTAAAATCTCTGCCGGTGGCAATAGCGAAACGGCACGCGGTATCACCGCTTGTGTGTGAATGCAGCCTTATTGTGATACCTTCATTGTGCTCACTGTAAATCACTTTGGATCAACACATCCACTAAATGATTGAAATAGTAGTTGATTTAAGCTGTGAAAACCAAGACATAAATGGAATAAATATACAAGTTACACTGTTGACATTAACATTTCTTTCCTCTCTAGTGAAGCGGTCAGGCAGTTCCTTTGTCTAGATGACCCACCAAACCCATTTGACAGATTGGAGGAGAGTAGGGTATTCCTTATCTGCTTTTCTTTACAGAGCCTATAGTGATACATCATATTGGAATGTCTTAGTGTACTTTTAATTCACGTCTAATCATTTTATGTCACTTGAATTATAGTTCCACATATCCTAAATGCGTGAAATCAGGTCTGCAACCTTAATGGTACATACCTCAGCAGGTCAAGAGATCTTCTGCAGAAATGCCCGCATTAACAAATATCTTGCTCATGCCCCTGTTGATGCAGGCTGTTATTTGATGAATCAGGGTTTTGTGTGTTTGCTGTGGTCTTTTGTAAAGGCGTTCTGCGAGACCTTGGAGGAGACTAACCATCGGCTACAGAGAGAATTACTTGAGAAGCAACAGGAAATTGACAATTTACAGATTGTTATACAGGAGAAGGACACATACATTGAACTGCTGGAGAGAAAAGCGAGGTACGGTACACATTTCTGTTGACTTTACGAGCTACTGTACATTTCTGTTGACTTTGCGAGCTACTGTACATTTCTGTTGACTTTGTGAGCTACTGTACATTTCTGTTGACTTTACAAGCTACTGTACATTTTTGTTGACTTTGTGACCTACTGTCTGACACTTGGCAAGTTGGATTGCAAGACTTGGTTGGTGGGTAAGTAGTCACCAACCTGAGAATGGACAGCACGTGGCCTCTGTTTTAGTTCTGCCTTTTTAGTTTTAGTTCCTGTCCAGTGATTTTAAGGAAAGGTTGTAGTATTTATTGTGTGACCCTGTGTGTGTGCTCACGTTTCTCTGTACTATTATCTATTTACTGTGCGCAGTGATGCATTTCTCAGAAAAGAGATGTCTGACAGTCCCAGCCAGATTTCGGTTGTGAGCAGTGACAGTTGCACTTGCGGTGAACCAGAAGTTGCCAGGCCAGACACATATGCAGAAGTCAGCAACGACCAACAAAGTCACACAGAAGGAAACGAAGAGGTTCACGATGGCGAGATGTGCTCTCAAACTGAGGCTGACCGAGAAAGGTAAAGTATGTTAATAACTGGTCCGGGTTTACCATTATTATATCATTCTTCCGTTATTATTTATAGGAATTTTAAATGTTCAAGGTCTATGAAGAAATGAGCACTATGTGATATACTTTTATTTATAACAGTTTTGATGCCCCAGGACCAACTAAAAGTCACAGTGCTTACTGGAGCACACTTGTCATCACTGACTCACTGGTGCCATCTTAAACCCAAAGAGGAACTGACAACTCATCTCTCCAGAACTGTTGAATTGATTCTATGCTTTCTACCAAATACTCATGCTTATTGAGAAAATACATTTGGAATTATGGAGGGACATGCTGTCCACATGTCATACATTTCAGTCTTACACATTTCAGAAATAATTCAGAATGTATTTTTAGTGGTGCCTAGACATGACATTTGTATCTCAGGACAATGAAGGTACCTCATCTGTATGAGGTTTCATCAAAGTAGTTGTTGTTGGTAGTTGCATATCTGGGTCTAGACACACACGCACGCACACATGCGTGCACACACACACACACACACACACACACACACACACACACACACACACACACACACACACACACACAC
>JAODUE010013894.1:0-26307 GCA_027564755.1 Amblyopsis hoosieri | reverse complement strand
GTTGCTAGTATCTATGGCGACGTTGCTGTGACTCCCAGTCAGCTCACGTCTCATTGGCTATTGCGAGATAATGATTGCGTTCCAATCGCTGTACCCTTCACACTACAGGAGATTTCAAGTCACCGATAATATTCAGTCTGTAAACACCTCACACTACAGGATCATTTGGGCAGATGATCGGTTCCGACCAGCCTCGCCCCTCGCGATTGTTGGGAGGGGCAAATCGGATCCACAATCGGGCTAAAAACCCTGTAGTGTGGGGCCAGCTTTACACATAACTCCAAACCCCCAGTATTATAGTAGTAGTCAGCATGCAACTGTTCCTGGGGTTCTTTGTTTTGGTAGAGTTTTAGGTAAACATTCTATTAAAAAAACAAAATATAAACAAATTGATATGCATTCTGATCATTTCTCAACATTGCTATACCATCTGAGCCCCCTAGTTCTTAACCAAATAACAGCTCACTGTCCTGCCATTTATCCCTAGTATAAACACATAAACCTAAACACAATTCAGTAAGCTCAGGTGTCAAGAAACTTATTTGTTTGGCTACGAACATTGGCATAAAAAAATTTGCTGGACAAGTTTAAGTACACGATAAGAATATAAACCATTGTTTATTATCCCATACGACCAGTGAGGCAAGATCTCACTGGTACAATGAACAGAGCCACACCATATGAACCAGAGTGGTACCACAGCTCCAATGAACCACCATTCTAAAGTGGTATTCCGTTCAAATGTACAGCCAAAACAGCCACAGATTAGGTATAGATATGTTCGTTACATGTTGCACCGGGGCATTGCTTAAATATTTCTGCAGTTAAACGTTTTAAATGCATCAAAACGTTATACCTGTTATGTGTTTCTGCCCTTTTCAGTTCAAGGCTTCACATTCAAAGCTGTGAACAGGGCACTTGCCACATTCAACACATGTGCTCACTCCTGTCTAATTAGTGGGGGTGTCACAAACCACAGTATCTCTAGTATGTTTTCATCTCCATGCTTGCGTCATGCGGCGGGTCATGAGGGATCTAGCTTGCAACAATCAGACATGATTCACTAGGACGCATCTTCCACTGATCAGAAGGGCATGGGATAAAAACATAACTGACAGCATGGCAGCAACAGAGTTCCACTGACCTTTCTTGACCTCTGTGTTGATCCCTCCTGCTGCAGCAGCAGCTGCCCTCTTTGCCTCTCTGCTCTCTTGGTTGGCTCTGTCTTTCTGTTTCTTCTTACTGGTGCTGGAGGCCATGCTGATGCCCTGCTGGTGGGGCTGTGGCCCTTCGCGACGGCCCACCAGCTCAGCGCCACTGGCCACGCTCCTCCCACTGCTGCTGGCCATCTTCAGGCACTTGGCGCTGAGGGGCCACTCTTCACTGGAGTCACTTTCGCTGCTGGGCTCTGGGTCTGAGGTGTGCCTCTTTCTGCCCGGCCCGGCTATCTTGGCGATGGTGCGGATATGAACTCTCCCGGAACAGAATCAGGATTGCTGGGTGAGTGGGTTTAGTAGGAGAGAGGATGGCTGAGGCTGAGGGAAGAGATTACACTGTGGTGGATATATGCACTTCTGATGATGGTTCTGATGGTTCTCTGGAAACAATGGGTCGTGCTGCTGCCAAAGTTCTGTATTTTACTAATGGAAAAAATACAAGGCAAACTGGGCATATTATCATGAGTTAGGCTTTTCCTCTAAACTAAAACTACACTGAGCAAGAAAGATGTTGCAATTTACAATTTACTGACTTCAACACAATCTAACTGAGCTGATTTCACATATGCACCATGTCATGTGAATTAAACCTGGTGGTGGCCCACTTAGTAACGGTCCTCGCATTATTTCCACTACCCTGGCTGAAGCAGACAGCTACCTTAAATGGTCAAGAAATGTAACAAATATAACAATAAAAAAAAAAGATATATAATCGGGATATTCTGCTATGGAATCCGTATTTGAATCCCCACACTACACAAATAACAGATTGTTTACTATGTTTATGTGCCTTGTCACAAATATTAGATGAGGCTACAGGAGTGGCTGCGTATTGTAAGTGTTTCTTTTGTTTAAGCACCAGTGTTGTACCGTACTGTACGTGTTCATTTTATTTAGCAACATTATTCCTTCTTGTGGTCAAGTTGGAATGAAGCAACTAAACTAATTGCAACAATAAAAATGACCTCAAATGCTATTTACAATATTCGACAAAACATCATAGCTTTGTCGAGCAGCTACGGTAATATTCTAATGAAATGCTCTTACGTGTTTTCTAGAATCTTTCCAGCCGCTTAGTATCGGCTTGCTAATGACATTAGCTACAGTACAGCCAAGCTACAACCGAGTTAGCTACCGAACATCGACTTAACGTTAAGCAAATTAAATAATACACCATGACACCTACCGACACTGGTCAGTTGTTTAATCAAAATTCACAATACAACGTTAGAATTAACTACTTAGAAGGTTTGACTTTTAAATAATCCTACCGATATTCCAATCTTGACACAAAGGCCGGCGAATTCGTCAGAAACACCCGGCTGCAGCTCACTTTGCAGCCGTGGGCCCCTCCACAACTGTCCGCACCCGAAACCCCGTATTTCTGGAATATTCGTTTGTTTATCCTGGACCCATTTCTACTAATTTTGACCGATATAAAACAAATACCACAAAGAGAGGGCGGCGCATATATTGAACCGGTCAGCCTTGCCGTGTCATTTGGCCGCGGTGCGATTAACTACGACTTTGTTTAGGAACAAAACAACTCGCCAACCCGAAAATGAGGCATTTCCGTATTCAAACCCACGTGGCCCAAATGTAGGCGGGACTTACTGTAGAACTTTACAAGTGGCTGATGCTCTCGTTTTGCGTTGATTAAATAAGAACTGATGCACATTTGCATTGTTTGAATACTTAACTTGCAAACGCTCTTTTGTGCATTAATTACTCGTCCTCCACTATGTGGAATGATTCAAGAAAAACATTTTAATTATTTCTTGAATATCTACGTCTACCTACCTTCTGCGTGAGTTTTCACTTTGGGGCCAAAATATGTTCAAGATCACAAGAAAACAAGGGAAGGAGGGAGAGGCTAATTTCACGGCAACAGTTTGCTGCAGTGACAGTAGGCTATATTGTACTACACTATGTTGCATTGCCTTGCCTTGAAATAGTCCTATAAGAACGGGTGTGCCTGCCACCTCTTAATATACATGGTTTCGTCAAAGTTTTCATCTTGAATTTGTGTTAAACCAGATGAGAGTTGAGTTGATCCAGTTCTATTCTAACCTGGCACACCAGCATGCTTCATTAATTAGTTTCCTATATTATTTACACCTTATCGCGGTGGTGTCTGTCCCTATGAGCCTGAGAGCTGTGTTGTCTGGAGCCTTGTGCTCCTGGTTGGGTCTCCCAAGGCAAAGTGGTCTCAGGGGAGGGGCCAGACTAACAATGCAAAAGACCCTTATGTTAAATCTAAAAATAAGAGAGGTTACCCTGCCTGGAAGAAGCCTGGGGCCCCTGTCTGGAGCCAGGCCCAGAGGGAGGGCTCGCTGGCGAACGCCTGGTGGCTGGGTTTAATTGCCACGGAGCCCAGCCGGCCACAGCCCGAACAAGCAACGTGGCGCATCCTATGGGCCCACCACTCGTGGGAGGAACCATGAGGGTCGGGTGCGCTGTCATATGGGTGGCAGTGAAGGTCAGGGGCCTCGACGGACCAGACCCAGGTGGCAGGTCACAGGTCACAAGTCCCCGGCTGAGTGCCGCTAGGTTGGAGTTGACCCCGGTAGACGAGAGGGTCGCCTCCCTGCGCCTACTGGTTGTAGGGGGGAGAAAACTCTGAAAATGGGTTTTCTCAGGAGGGTGGCTGGCGTCTCCCTTAGAGATAGGGTGAGAAGCTCGGCTATCTGTGAGGAACTCTTGAGTAGAGCCGCTGCTCATTCAAAAGGAGCCAGTTGATGTGGTAAGGGCATCTAGTAAGAGGTGAAAGAGAGACATTTGTTTGGTGTTCGGGGGATAAAGGAAAAGGATGCTGGGAGTAGAGAGGAGGCGGTTAAACTCACCAGGCTATGGCTGGGACATTGTGGGCTTGGCAGTGGGTTGAAGCTGTTGGGGAAGCATGGTGGGGGTGGGGTCTGTGGGAGCGAGGAGACATACCAGATAGTATATCTGGTATATTGGTATGTCTGCCGTCCACTAATCAAGTGTTCTTACATATGGTTTAGCATTTGCAGCAAGTAACTTCCTGTAAGTGATTTTATTTATTTTTCTGGGTTGGAAGAAATGTATGCTTTTGCATGATACATTTTTCTTCTTTAGATCTTAGCTAACATTAATACATATACAGTATATCCCTTTTATTGTGTACGCTTGGTTATGCAGGAAACACGGAACCACAGTTCAGCATCCCCTTGTGTAAGTATTGGGTCATGGAGGAAATGCTTAATCTCTTTCTCAGTTTAATCATCAGAGGTGTGCAGACCATAGGGGCAGGCAGACTAGCCAAAGACAATAAGCCTAGCTCAGAGAAACAATGTGCCTTAAGGGCCATCAATAATGCGTAAATAGCAAAGGAAATTGTTAGCAAACCACTGAAGTCCACAGCAAAACATTTATCCCTAACTTTTTAGGAACACAGATCCATCCTATAACAGCAATATGGCAAACAGTGTCACTCGTCACTCACTAGTGCCACCTACAGTTAAATCAATAGATCCGCAGCTTGGAAGGCTGTCGATTCCACAACAGTCACAGAGGCAGTAATGTCACAAAAATATTTTAGATGTTCTTAATTCTTAACTTTGCTACAATGAACCTGGTCTGTTGATTTAAATGTAATATATCGAAATCTGGCGACATACTATTAGAAATTGCATATCTGCAGAGTTTCAGAAAAAAATGTATTTGCTGTGAATATGACATTCTTGATAGTATTGTTTCTAACTTTAAACACATAGCCTAAACATAACATGAACAAATGTACAACACAGTGACACTGTCGTGATATAAAGTACAATGAAATGCAATTTAAAAATGTTGTATTTTGTATTACTTTATGCAACTTCTATATAGCTACAATTCAAAGTAGACCTTTGGACAAAAAAATTATACATACTGTACAATACATGTTTGATTACGCTAACATAGAAAGCCTGGTATACACTAATCAACTCTAGGTATATTCCTTAACTGCATGGGTTGTGCTTCATATCATTAGACCAAAACAGACAGCAGGTTTACAGGCATTTACAGTATGTCCATTTGAGTCGATCTGTATATTCATAATTTCCTTCTTTTTTAAAAGACATTTTTAACAAATCCCTACTTTGAAACAAGATAGTCCACACTTTGCCACAAAATCACATTCAACTATACACAATTTTTTGGATTTGTAAACTGAACTAACGTAAATTGCAAAAATGTGAGATCGTCCTAGTAATTACGCATATAATAGCTAATTATTTTTCATAAGCCTTTTTTATCTCACGCTGTTATAGGCCTATACTGTATGCGTGGCAGAATATAAAAACACAGAAAAAAACATGTCCAGCACTGCTCTTTGTTTTCTGAAAGACACACATGTTTAAAACCCATAATATTCTTATATTCATTCTTACTAGTTTCCATTATGCATGTAACACTATAAATCCTGTTTATGTAGGCAGCCAAATGCTGCCTAAAAAGATCCAGGTCTGTCCTCTGTGGCTTTGGTTTATTTTAAAATAAAATTAACAGCTTTGCAAGTGTAATTGTAAAAATATTGGAAAATATTTGAAATACTTAAAAGGTGCAGACCTTTTGCACATTACAAAAAAATAAACACTTCATTTACAAGGTACTTTTCTCACCCCTTGTTTTACTCTTCCATTTTTTGAAACATGTTCCAACACAGTGCAGGTGACTGAAACATGAATGAAAAGTAACTGTGGGCCAGGCTATTGACAGGTGTTATAAATCTGAATCTGCTTATTAATGTCGCTGAGGATAGCTTTCATCTTGTCCTCCAAGCCGTCCAACTGGCGTGCCTTCCCTTCTAACCTCCTTTGGTTCTCTTCGTAATCCTTCTCCAAATCTGTGGCAGTCAGGAATGTAATAGATAAACAAACTTTTTTTTTTATTCACACTAAAGATAAAAAAAAACATTATTTGTTTGTTAACTGTAACATTTAATTGATGTTGAATGGGCTTATAATAGTTTATGTCAGAAAAGGAGACAATGGCTTAAGAAATATGATAATATACTATTTTTTATGCATTCAGAACCCTTGTGACACACACCTGCCAGTCGCTTCAACTTTTTCTGGGCGTCTTTTAGCAGTTCCTTGGCTTCATCTCGGAGGCCCTCCGCTCTCCTCTTAGCCTCCTGTACAGCCTTGGCCTTAGTGTCCACACGCTGCTGCACCTCATGGTACTTGTCTGTCAGCTGGCCATCTAGGATCTGAATGCACAGACAAATGGGATGATTCATTATAGCTCCTGTGTGTTGTTTGCACGCCAGGGAAAGTGCACACACAGAAAACAATGCCAAATGCCTTGTTTACACCTCAAATACACTGTAATAAATCATCAACATGACTCAGCTAAAATACATCTTGTAACCCAACAGCAACAATTCTTAGGGTTTAATTAATATAGCTTATATAGTGGAAAAGCCTGCATTTCTAATAATGGCCACCAGGTGCTTGCCTGCAATACCGAATGAAGTCAGAATGAAGGAAAGTCAAGTCAAGGTGTCAGCAGCTAATTTCTCTTCTTCTAATGACCATTAGGTGGCAGTTTTGAACATTACCATCCCTTTAAGATGATATTTACTAAATAGAAAAGTGTGTTTCCAATTAATCAACTAATTACAAAATGGTTAAGAGCAAATGTGGCTCCAGTACTAACCTAAAGGAGACTGATGTAAAGTAAACCATGCAGCTCATAAGACACACACACACACACACACACACACACACACACACACACACACACACACCTGCTTGGCCTCATTGGCTTTGTCTCGCGCCATGGTGGCAGTCTCCTCTGCTCTGGCGGCTGCCATGGTGTTGTTGGCACGCTTGGTCTTCAGGGCATCAATCTGCCGGCCCAGGGTGCCCAGGCGTGCCACGGCGTCATTCAGGTCGTGCTCACTGTTCGACGTCTCCGCCTCGATCTGAGGACAGACACGTGTCAAGTCTTTCATGTAAGGCGATTTGTCTTGGCCGAGTTAGGGATGCAGAAGGCTGTTCTTAGGATGACAGTATTTGGTACATGAAATGTAGCCTGGTAAAGCCATCCACGTGTTGAGGCTCCACCTCTGCCATTTGATTTGCTCTACCCTAATCAGTGTAGGACACCACCAGCCAATCAGCACCCAAGTGGGTTGTTCAGTTAGTGCCAATTCCCAATGGTCAGCATGTGTCTAGTTGTGTCACCAATACATCGCTACATGCGGCTTTAGGGTGGCCAAACTGGAGGAGCCAGCCTTTTGTGAGGTACATAGACGTCATAGCACATGATTGTGTCAGGTACCTGCACCAGTCGCTCCTCGGTTTCGCCAATGTCAGCCCTGGCTTTCGCTATGGCCTTCTCAGCAGAGACCTGGGCTGTCTTTGCATCTGCCAGGGCTTGTTTCACCATCTCTGCTGTGCCCTTCACTCCCTCTGCACTGTGCCTAAGCAACAAATACCCCACACCGTGTTAAAACCTATATATCACAATGTGGGACTTGACTGTGTCGCCTGTTATCAAAACACAAAGCAATGCAATTAGAAGTCAACTGTCCTAAGATTATATAGTACACATGTATTTATATACATCGCTCCACAAGCCAGCCATTGACAGCCATTCAAATAGCAGACATTGGACCCAATGACCGAGCAGAGGAAAGGTAAACATAGCACCTGGCCCTCTTAGCGTCCAGCAGCAGCCGTTCTGCTCTGCGGACGTCGTCCTGCGTTTGCTTCAGGATGCCGTCCACATTGGACAGGCTGTGCACGCGCTCCTTGATCTCGTCGGCGAGGTGTCTGATCTGCTGGGGGGATGCAGGGATGGACAGCTCCAGCACATGGTTAGCCACCGCCTCGATGCTGTCTGGGTCCGCCCCCTCCTCTGTGGAGTGACGAGGTCACGCAGGTCAATGTAGTAGAGTTATATGGGTTACCTGGCTGCCCAGTGTCATTCTACTAGACTTATGAATTCACACCTTTAACAATAGTATACATGTCTAGTGTCATGCATTAGCACCACCAGATGTTAATGACTATTGTCCTATGTTAGTAGTGCTATCAAAGGACAACAGGCATTAACACACAGTACTGTACACTAAATGGCAGTGTTAAGTTACTCTAAATAGCTGTGCATGAGTTATTGGTTGGGTTTGCCTCAAAACTGACACTCAAAACAATCAGGCAGAAGTGAGAGCTGATTGGTTAAACTCATATCAATTGCATTTGCATGTTATTTGAAGCTTCAAAACAACTGTCAGTTGTCTTACGATATGATTCATGGTGACATTTCCATATTGTACACATGTCGCTGTTCTAATAATGTCCAATATATAGAATTAACTACTGTATGTAGTGAATGGTGAATGAGTGAGGGTCTAATATGGTAGAGACAAGGACTGACGTGTGAGGAAGTCTCTGATCTGCTTGATGAGGTCTCTCAGGTCGTCGTTGGAGCGCTCTACTTTGTTCTTGGTGGCTGTTGCCTTGTCCAGCGCTGCCTGGGCTTTGCCCTTAGCCTCCTCTGCCTTGGTTTTAGCCTCCGCCACCTGAGACAGCCACACAGGAGACGATAGCTAGATAACAAGACTACCGGGGTTTCATCCTGAATTAAATCATATGTTTGACCTTTAAGTGCAACCATTTGTTTGATTGTACGTGCCAAATTACCTTGAGAATGAATATATCAGCTTTGCAGGCAAGGTAGAAGTACACTATAAATTAAAAAGCTAAATATGCATATAATCTAAAAAATAAAAAAATGTATTGTGAAATGTTTTACTTATAAAATGTCAAGGTGAGTTTACAATTAAATAAAACAGAATGAAGCTATTGGTTCCTACAGCCAACAACATTAACAATGTGATTAGCAAGCACTACTAAATAATAAATGGCATCAATAGTACTCAATATGAACCTATAGTATTCAAAGCAACTAAATCAAACAGACATCATTCATATTACTAGCTAGCAGTAATGTTGTGTTTACCCCACCGTGACATGTCTGTGTCCAATCAACCAGGTTTAGTTTTCAGGCTCATATATTGAATGCTAATTATATTTGTTAGCCCCTCCCCCTAGGCGGTTATGGTCCAATCACAAGGCTATGGGAGTGTCCCTAGTGCTCCAGTATATACCTTAGTGAACAGTCCCTCCACCTCGCCCATGGCTTTCTTCAGCTCCTTCTCTGCGTGCTTGGCTCGTTCCAGAGAGTTGTCCGCCACCGCTACCGCGCCCTTGCAGTTCAGACCGCCGCAGTGACGGTTACCCTCATCGTCGCGGCAACCCGCACCTCCACAGGGGCTCTCCCCACAGGGTTCATCACCTGGAGCTCCACACACCTGGTGACACGCAGCAACCATGTTAAAGTGCTGCTGTTACTTTAATCGTTTGACAGAGTCTGTGCACAATCTCTTTAGTGTAATCTCTGATATATTGATTTAGATTGATTTTTGTAGAATTTATGTGATTCTGACATGTTCAATCAATACTAAACAAAAAATTTGGTTATCAATACTGCTACAGGGATCACTATCAGACCTTCTCATTGATCTTCTTCATATCCAGGGCCTGCGCTCGCATGTTAAGGTCTGCGAGGCTGCGCTTGTTAGCCGTGTTCTTGCGGTTGAAGTCGTCCTTCCTGGCAGCAATGAGGCGCTCCGTGCGCCGACGGGTGTCTGCTGATTGGCTGACTGTGCTGGGTCGCGTGGTGGTCGACTCGTTGGCGCGCCGCTCTGCGTCTCGCGAGCGGTTGTAGGAACTCCGGATGCTGTCGTACGCTCCTGGTGGAGGTCAGCGGGTCAAACGTGATTTTACTTTAGTCAGTTTGAGGCTATTAATAAGATTATGAGTCGATTCAAATGCATGTGTAACCAGGGTCTGTCCCACCACCCAAGACGCGAACCCCGCTCTCCTGTGTGGAGAGTAGACGCTCCACAAGGTACGCAAAAACTGCCCCGCATTAACCCAGACGACCACCGTTACACATAGATAGTTGTACATTCATTTGGCTTGACTTATTCATTAAAATGCCAAATGCCAAACAGATGGCATGTCATTGGTCAAACATGGTCTGAAATAAACACTAGAACCAGAAAGTAGAACATAGAGAAAGAAGTACAAAATGTTCTCTCGCTTCCATTTCTCACCCAGGAAGTTGGAGTTCTTCAATATGTCCAGTTGTTTGTGGAGCTGCTCGGAGGTGAGGTTGAGCTCCTTGGCCTCTCTCTCCAGGGCACTCAGCTCCTTGCTTGCCTCCGAGTTACTGTCCTGGACGATGGTCAGGTCTCCCTCCAGACGGTTCAGTGTGTCAGTCGTCTCACCGATCTGAGCCCTGCATTCATTTAGCCGTGTCAATAGTCATGTTAATAGCAATGCATGAAGACATCTCAACGCTATCTGTTATATGGCAGAAACTGAACGTGTTTACATTATATAGTCGATAAAAATCACACTACAACGTTAGCGATATGCTATTGTGAGCGATATGCTATTGTAAATCAGCAATCCTACCATCCATTAAATAAATAATGCATAATACTTACATAATGTGCATAGTATTCCATACAATTACAGGAATACATTTGTATGACGCACATTAAGAGATGCCAATTTTATAACTATAACAAGTTTTAGAACATGGCTATATTTCTTGAGCGTCAAACCATAAACATGCGTTGAATATTATATTATTATATTATATGATATAAGTATTGAGCTCTTCTGTAAATTTGTCTTTACATTTTGAACGTTATTAAAAGTTAATTTCTTGCCGCGCCAGCAGAGGGCGTTGGCCTTAGTCCCTATGTACCTGAGGTCTTCTATGAGCTCCATTAAGGTGGTGACGGCGGCAGCAGTAGCGTTGCGAGCGTTTACGATATCCTGGGCTTGTGCCAGTTTCTCCTCCAGGTCCCTGAAAGCCTTCTCGTAGGGTCCGGTGAGACCCGTGGCCTGGATCTGGTTGGCGCGGGCCGACAAAGCTTTGGTGCGCACAGCCAGGTCCTGTTCAGCAGAGGGACCATGGGTATTTAATGTCATGCTGTCTCTGTGTGGCTATTTTGTTCCATCAATTACATTGATGCGTCTCTTCATAGTGAATGCATAGCCAATGTCGTTACATTACAGGTGGAACACGTACTATAACAGTACACACGCTACCTGGACAATGCGATCCCAGTCTCCAAAGCACTGGTGACATGGCTGGCAGGTGGGTAAGTGTCCAGAAAAGCCCCTGGCACACTGGTCACAGCGGACCCCTGAAACGCCCTGCTGGCACACACAGTGGCCCGTCACCCGGTTACACTGGGACGTCCCGATGCCACGCCAGTCACAGTCGCAGGCTGGGGCGAGAGAGAGAGAGAGAGAGAGAGAGAGAGGTTAGCTACATGCTAGATGTCTCTATGGGTTATGTTCGGTGGGAGCTTCATGTAGCTGACCTCTGCATTGTGTCCGGGGGTCTCCCCAGTAGTTCTCCTGACAGTCGGTGCATGTCTTCCCTCCAAAGCCGTCACGACACTGACACTGGCCCGTGAACTGTAGCGAACCCAGCGTGCACCACAACCACTACGTTAACATGTATTCCAAATATGGCATCCATGTAAATGTCATATGGTCTAACGAACAGTACAGTAGTATGCCCCATTCAAAAAACACACGTACATACCCTGTACATGAATGACATGAACAAGTGCATGTATGTATGTTTCCGTGTAAAATGGTTAGTGTTAATGCCATCCATTTCAGAATACATACTGTATATACATGTACTGTATATATTGTATGTTTGCACGTACCTCATTACAGGATGAGGTGACTGAGTTGTTGGGGTCACACCCACAGGCCTCACAGCCCCTCCCACTGGCCAGGTTCCAGTGGTTGGGGGCGCAGTGGTCGCACGCCAGCCCCATAACGTTTGGCAGACACTGGCACTGACCGCTGGCCCGCTGGCACACGCAGTCATCGCGCTCCATGCACTGGCTGCGGTCGGTGCCCAGGAAGTTACACGTGCACTCTTAGCAGAGCAGAGCGATAGAGAGGTGCATCATGGGTATTAAATCAAGGTAAGACACTACAGAGAAACCTTTCTGACAACAGAAGCAGAGCATCAGACAAAAACAGTTTTGAACATTACAGTGTGCTGTTTACATTATTAGGCTTATTACATGCTGGTGGATGAATACGGCCTGGCTCGACTGGATCTTCTTTTGCATTCAAAATGAATGTATAAGCAGAACACTAACGTTTTAGTTAGTGTTCAACCACATACGCTGTACTACTCCAATGTTGCTATCATGCAAGCTACTTGATATTTTAGTAAATGTTATATTTATGAGACTGGGAGATTAAAATTGACTAAATAAGGTAAATTAGTGTCAGTAAAAGTACTGTTGATTGACATTGACAGTAAAGTATATTCTTACAAATACTACATTTAGTTTTCCTTTACAAACAAGAACAAAAGGAAAACAGACAAACAGGGTACTACTCACTCCTGCAGTTGCGCATGGACGCGTCCCCATGGTAACCACTCCTACAGATGCCACAGTTGGGCCCCTCTGTATTATAAAGGCACTTCTTGCACTCGCCGGTACTCCTGTCGCACGCATCCATGTCTGACATGTCAATGTTGTTGCTGCACAGGCACGGCAAGCAGCGCCCGCCTGACTGGGATGGGTTGCCGTAGTAACCAGGGGCACATTCCTCACATTGGTTGCCTGTTGGGGGGGTGCGGGGGGGGCAGATAGAACATAAGAAGCAAGCACGTCTGGGACTATATGTTTGGTGTGTATGGAAGGCTTAATTCTATTACTGGGTTTAACCATCATTGAAATCACTGCATAAAGACAAACAAGGAGCTTAATATCACCCAGGCCATCAGCACTGATACTTTTACAACTACTGTAGTCAGTCAATGGTGTTTAGTTAACCAGTAATTATTAGTTATGGGTCTTTCAGTATAGCGCATTATCACAAAGCACACAAACTGTACATTATATTACGCTGTTCGCACCAGATTACAGTTAGATCGCCATATTTCCTTAAGAACCCCCAATTCAATCTCTGGAGATAAACTAGCATGGTAATGTCCAGGCTAATACTTGGGGCTTGCAGCATTCTGCCTGTATGCAGTATGCCAAGCTAACTGTATAAGCTACAGTACGTTACAGTATCTAGCCAGGGCAGAGTGATGGCTGATTAACTGATTAGTATTACGGTATACATGTATGGCATTATACAGTATTCCTGGACATCAGTGTGCACGGCCAAAATGGCTGCTGTCTCACTTTATATAAATGGTGCTTAGGAACTTAGAGTCAATGCCAACCCAGATTCAGAATCAACCGACGAGTCCACATTTTATAGGATTTAAAGCATTATGTTTCTTCAGACATAACCACACTTTTGCTTGTTAAATGGAAGATTATGACTCTGGGTCAGGTCCGCAACTATGAAGAATTTCCAGACCTGGTTCAAATGAGCTTCCAAATAATGTAACAAAATGAGAGTATAGTTGTTTAGTTTAGTTAATTATTTTCGCTGTGTGCTAAAAAAGTAAAATTTTAAACGTTTAAAACATTAATTCGGTCTGTCTGAGTCAGTAAATATATCTTAAACCCAAGAAATACTTGTGACATCAAAGCATTCAAACATCACATTTTGTCCCTTTATTTCTATATGTTAAGTTTAGTTTTTGTTTGTATGGTTTTTGAGACAGGTCATTTTGGCAGGGGTGCACTTTGTGGCACAGCACCATTGAAGGGAGGATGGGTTGTGCTGAAAGCATGCATGTGGAGGGCCCGTGTGACACAGGGAGGCAGGGGGTCACCACAATTACTCACGCTTAAAAACGGTCACCCCGGAGCGTTTAACAATCCCTGTGCCAGTAATACAATGGGTTGGAGGGGAGGGGAAGAGATAACACGTTACACCATTCACCATCAACCACTGAGACTGGTCCCACCTTTATTATGTACTGTATTGCTATGGGTTCCAAATGTGGCACCCATTAAAAAATTACGATATGTTAAACTAACTTGCCTGGTAAAAAAAGAAAGGTTACATGGTTGTTAGATTTCATATCAGAGCATCTCTAAGGTAGTGAACAAGGACACTGGTTGAATGTTACAATATGGATAATTTTCAGTCCTAAGCAACCTTGTTTTCTGAGAGTGTTGCAAATGTTGCAAAGCAAACAGAATGGTTTACCTGTGTAACCCTGATTACAGTTGCAGACTATCTGTCTGTTCCGGTTGTCTTTGTAACAAGAAGCTGCAAAGTTGCGTCCGCTGTTGGGCCCGTCTGGGCAAGGGCATGGCCGACACTGGCTACCTGAGCCCAGAACTGGGTTGCCATAGTAACCATCGACACACCTAAGGAATCAGGCAAGATTGTACCTAATTACAATATATACTTTATTTTAAGTCCCACCTTTACCACAGTTAAAACAAAAATGTAATTCACACAACCAGCTCTCCACATGAAAAATCAATAACACGCTGTCATGAAAAACGCCTCATGCATCACGCCAAATGAGATAATGGCACACACACTGACATTACAAGACCGAAATGCAGATGTTCCTGTCTACACATTAACACTGTTTAGTTTGTGAATACCTTCACCCTGGAATGAGTTTTGCACTAACCTAACACTTTCACTTTCAAAATGCATAGAAAAGGCTACCTTTAAAAAAGGACCAGTGTAAATAACATACTATATGTCAAAATAGTCTGTATAAATATAAAGTATGTAAAGAGTTTCAATTGATTTAGATGCATTTTAATGCATTGCCAACCTACACTAGCCGCTAGAGTACCAACCGTCATCAAAAGCCCTCGCAGCCTCATTTCTCCCTGGACCCATCCTGACCTGTCACACTTGTCTCCACCCGTGTTGTCCCTACAGCTGACACACACCCCGGTCCTCTGGTGGCATTCATCAGCGTGCCCGTTACACTGGCACGGGCGGCAGTTGGGGAAGCCCCAGTGGCCTGGCTGGCAGCCGTCACAGTGCTGCCCATAGGCGCCCGGGCGGCACTGGCAATGTCCGCTCAGCTTGTGGCAGAGCCGGGTCACTGACCCTTCTAAGCTGCACCCACAAGCTAGACAGGCCAGAGGCAGGAGGGTGGAGGGAGAGAATACAGCATTTAGCATGTTATATAAAGTGTCAATAGGTGAACATACACCAGAGCACTGTTAGAATAATGACCGCATCACAGCTGACTTACATTACCAATATATCACGCAATCCTCAAAGAACATTTCTAATAGCTTAATAAAGTGCTTAGTTGAGAAGATAAAATGATAAAGGGTCGATAAAGGATAAAGAGTGTTATGAGGTGGAGAGGTCACTAGTCGAGGTACCATGGTGGATTGTGAAAATGGGTAATGTCAGAATCACAGATTCATTGGCAAATAAAGGAAAAGAGAAAACGTTTTGAATAGAATAGACACTAGAGGGCGATAGGACTCTATGTAGTAACTCACAACAGACACTATAGACATTATAACACTACATTGAGGTAGGTATCAAACTCAACATCAAATTGTTATTGTGTGTCACATTGCACCAGATGTGGCTCACATTTCCAAACCCTTCGTGTCTCACCTATACACCCAGAGGGTCCAAAGCCATATGTTCCTGGAGCACACTGTTCACAGCGCCGCCCAATCACATTAGGCCTACAGCGACACTGACCACCCCGAACCTCACACACAGAGCTCATAGCTCCCTGGGGGTCACAGTTGCAGGCTGGAGGGACAATGGACAATGGACAAATACAAACACATAAAATCATAATAAAATAAAATAAAGCTTTATACTCTACAGCAGGGGTGCGGAACCCTGGTCCACACCTGATTCTAATGAATAGGCCGTTATCTAACGACCCATTCATTAGAATCAGGTGTGTTGGAGCAGGGACACATCTAAAACAAGCATGGCAGTGGCCGTTATTATTATTATTATTATTATTATTATATCAAGTCAATCAATCTTCAGAAGAAAAACTGATTGAACTGACATAAAAGAGTCAGGAAGAGATCAGTCAACGATACAAGCCCGCATAGTCCAAAGAAAAGGTCTAATCAGTCACACTAACTAAAACACATGTTTATGGTATGAAACATTGAAAAATCCATTTAAGAAAAGATAACCAAAAAGGTTAAAGGTCAACATAAAATGAACGCACGCACCCAGGGCACTGTCGTGAATAATGGCCGACATGCTGGTCATGAGTTTGGCACATGTGTCGCTCATCTGCGGCCTGCTCACGGTCTTGGCGGCGTCATGGCAACGGTATCGCTCGTACGTCTGCTTTCTGTTGCTGGCGGCGGGATCGCCTGCGGTAAACATCTCCAGTGAGGTGTGTCGGGGCAGGAGAACCATCTGCAGCAGAGACACAGGACAAGAGACCACCGTTATTTGATGTGAGAAATGTCAACAGAAGAGCTGTGTTGTAAAGAGTGTGAGAAAGTGCTCCAGGCTTACAGAGTCTACCAGAACAACAGCATCGCTGGCAATGCCTGCAATGCTGTTGCCGTCCAGATAGCGGGTGAACTCAAAGCGAATTGTGTAGCTCACACCAGACTCCAGACACACAGGCTGGGGCACGACCGCAAACCTGGAACACACACACACACACGCACGCACACACACACACACAGTATACATTCATGGTTAGCCTTGGGGCTGTGTTGTGCGTTTGTGTGTATGTCTTTAAAACACACACAAACAGTATACATTCAGGGTTAGCCTTGGGGCTGTTTTGTGGTGTATGTGTGTGTGTGTGTGTCTTAATGTCGCATAAGAGTATGTGTGTTGTGTGTGCATGTGTGTGGTGTACTTGTCACTAGGGTGTTTAGATGACCACATTAGCATGAGGAGTAATCCAATGTGGCTCATAATACCGTATGGAAAGTCATTTAGTCAAGCACTATGTGGCTGGTGGTCCATACATTACATAATGCTGTGTGTGTGTGTGTGTGTGTGTGAGGGTCTCTACCTGGCCCCCACAGGGAGGGAGACAGTGAGGCGGTCGTCATCAGGGATGGTGTTGCCACAGGGACTGCTGGTTGGGATGGGCCCAGGACGGACCACTGTTATACGAACCTCCTCCCAATCCCGGGGCATCTACACCAGCAGACACATCGCGTCAGTTACGGCACGGGGGACGATACAGGTGGGGCAACACTGGGTTAGACACGCAGGCCAGGGGTGTTGCGCTGAGTATTGTCTGTTATCAAATCCTTTATAACTCGGGCTCTGCTCCTTGAAGTGTTGCTTCGCTGACCGATCTCTGTGTTCAATTAGTGAACAGGTAACCTCATATTTGGATACAGTATTCTCAAAGCACAACACAGTGCCTTTGAAATGTGACTGTGTTCATGATATACTGTAGCCCAGTGCATGTAACTGCCTTATTGCTTATTGGCTATGTCGTAGGCCTGTGAGCTTTTACTGTCCAGGGGTTTATTAGTTCATTAGAATTGGCATGAACAGGTGCCACATGCACAAAAGAGAACAGAAGAGTAAACCATGCATTAAGAGAACAGTTTATCTACAGGACAAGAGAATAAATACACACACGAATGCACACACACGCACAGACCTGTGCCTCGTAGCGAATGAGTAAGTCATACTCCATAGAGTAAGGGATGTTTGTGATGTGGAACTCCAGGGTGCCCCCTTCAGGCGCGCGGGAGAACCCCAGGCCTGTCCACGTAGCAGGCCGTCCTGGAGGATACTCTCTGATCTCCACAGTACAGCCCTGAGAACAGGCCAGCATAATGCCTCAGTATTCATTACGACTGTTGTGTACATTCAAATACATCACCAATGCTCTCACCTGTCCCAGCTTGGCCAGCTCTACCTCATAGAGGTAGTGGTCAAGAGCAATGATATAATATCCAGAATCCACTTGGGTACATTGGCGCCCTGTCATGTGACTACGGCAGTGACACTGACCACTTTGCATGGAGCACCTATGGAGAAGACATATATTGTAGTCACACATTTAACTACAGTCGGACACAACAGCCAATAGTATTTTATATGTGTTATGTACGGAACCCCTGCCAGATCTTACTAAACATTTAACTACAGCTAATTGTGTGTAACCATTAGCATATGCCTCTGAATGCAGGGGTGAGTCATCAGTAATTTAAACCTAAAACTGATTAAGTAGGCTGCTAATTATACAAATTCCTGTTTCTGCATTATGTTTTAACAAATACCGCTTGAGAAGTTATTTTGAGATGAGGAAGTTGCAGAGTTCGGTAGCGCGTTTCTAAATTTGTATGAGCCTTCAAAAATCTGCGGTAGTTAAAATCCATTCAAATCTTTTTTTTTTACCTCATCTTGGGTGGATTTTTTTATACATCATTAATACTGCTTCTAAAATAGAAACACGATAAAGGGTTAATTCCGGGGAATAATAATGTATATTGATAGCAGGCATTTTTCTTTATTGAAACTTTTGGTATCTATTTTTTAAAAACCTTGTCAATTTATTAATTGAAAGAAGGAAATAGGACTTTGTTAAGGGAATATGTGGTTTGCCTTTATTTATACTGTATTGAATCGCCTTATCTAGTGTCCATAGAAACGTACCCTTCTTTGGATCAGCTTTGGCATTAGCCACCATACACTTTTGTGCTTTGACTGCCCTTCTGGTTACATGGGTGGTGTAGCCAAATATGGGCATTTTCTGAAAACGTGCAGTCGGCAAGGTTTGGACCCAAGTTTCCATTTAGAATTGTCATTTGTCATTACACTGTCAAGCGGTTCAATAGGCTACTACTCCGATATTGTTGGGCGGCCCCAGTGCGCCTTTCATGCTTTTATTGAGGGGGACACATCCCCTGCATCCTCCCTTAAATCTACGCCTATGGCTCAAAGTGAATTTGACAGTAAAATCACAGACATGAATGAGGTTGCATCTCAGGACCAAAGAGTGTCACTCACTGGTTGTCGAGAGCTCCGCCCACATCACACTCACAGCCTCTGCAGCCATTCACGTCGTGGCTCAGCGCCCAGTGTTCTGGCTGGGAGGCGGGACCAAGACAGGTGACAGACACAGACAAAGGCAAAGGCAAATACCCTATTATAGACATGGACACTTTTATGACTTTCTGAACGGACTCATTCCAATTGGTTTCGGGTTACTTGTTTACATGGGATGTCACCTAATCGGGTGTGGTGGTTACATGCGCCGTCACACCTTATCGGAATTGATGTTAAACATACACACATTATCTAGCTCATAATGTGTCCCGCTAGCAAATGATAAAACCGACTAGCTGTTGGAGAGTGAGGCTATTTGTGTGACTGGTGGAGAACTGTACGGCTCCAGATGAAGTCACCGTACTTATTCCCATTCACTTATTTGCGCTCATTGGAGTTGCTATGTCTAGACTTTTTACCGTTCTCATAATACATCCATTGTACAGTGGCTGTGCAGAATAGTTTGCCAGCATCACCATAGACTGTATTGACATCACACAAAACATAAGACAGGGAATGCTCATTAGAACGCACCCAGTAATCAGGTTTAACCGTTTAGGTAGAATTCTTCTTTCAATCGGGTCATGGAACGGGTTATACTACCTCTCTGCTTCGGAATGAAATTTCGATCGGGTTGGCCGTTTCTGATCGTGGTGTATATACGGAGCATTTTCATTTGGGTTGGGCTTTTGACCCCCATTCAATCGGACTAATAGGGTCCATGTAAACACAGCTAGTGTATCATTCCCTGTTCTACCAGATGGGGGACTTCCACTTTGCTCCAATGTGATAGCAAGTTAGCAGTAGGTGAGGTATGAGTTGTGAGAGCACATCCTCTCTTGTCAAATGATATATATCCCTCTAGGTATAATTATTATGTTCCCCTTTTCACCCTCGTTTTCTCTGTGCTCTACAGAAGGTGCAGATAATGACCTTTACACAGCTTACCTCAAACAGAGTCTCGCTCTCTGGCCTGACCTCTAAAGACCTGTCTGTTTTAGAACTGCTGTAACCCAACTCTAACCAGACAGGCCTGACGTCCCTGGGCTAAATTTAAGCACAGATGCCAGGCTGAAGTTCGCATTCCTGGCTACTACTTATGGCCAAGCAGGCCTGGGGGAAGAGGGGGAGTTATAACAGAAGGTGTAATCACCACCAAACACCTTGGAGGACGTGACAGAAAAAGAGATCAAGAAAGAGAGACTTTTTACCTTTTGTTTTGTATTTGACACCAAATGAGATTTGGATGGAGATGTATTCCATTCAAGAGCTACGCATATCAGAAACACAAAGTAAAAAAGTGCAACTTAACTTAAGACTAGGTTACTATTTATTATGTATTATTTAAGTTAGTCACTACCCAGTTCAGGAAAGAGGAAGATAAAAGAGAACAAAGGGATTTGTTCTAGCCAGCACTGGTTTTAGGCGTCGTGAGGGAAAGGAGAGAGTTACTGTGACAGTTGGGCTGTCAATCTGACTGAGAGTGGCTTCTTACCAGACACTGGTCACAGCTGTGTCCAGTCACCAGGCGCTTGCAGAAGCAGTCTCCGCTCACGGGGTCACACTGGGAGTTGCCTGACACAGTGCCCCTGTGGTCACACCGGCAGGCTGGGAGAGGGGAATAGCACAGGGTCTGTTAGCGTATCCCAGTGAAAAGCCTGCTGTTCCGAGAGCAACCAATATGGTTGTGAAACAGACCTTCATCGTGGGTAGCTTATTAAAACGCCATGATATATATATACAGTATCTTTTTTAAACACAGTGAGCCGTTTATGTAGCAACATGTGTTTTCAGTCTCTTTTATATTAAATGTCCTTATTTCATAACATAACATACTGTAATTGACGCAACTGTGTAGTACAGTACATTCTGAATGTGATTTAAATCATATCAACATAACAACAAAGCAAAGCCCATTTGAAATAAAGCTATAATTGGTTACTACTCATTATGTACATTGTGAGCCATATTTCCACATTATGAATAGAAATACATAAGGTATATCAAGTAAGCGCAGGTAATCTCTTCTACATGAGTTGCCAATCTAGGCTTAAACAAAGCCTGGTACTAGACTAAACACTGGGCGCAGAGCACAAAGCCTCCATTAGCCATAGCCATTAGTCTGGCCCTACGAGTGGCGGCAAAACCCAAGGCAAACACTGGCCCACACTGGTTGGGTGCTAACACCAGTCATAGCGGTGTGTACTCACGTTGGCAGCCCTGGGCCTTGTCTGCGCTCAGGCCAAAGTGTCCCGGCCTGCACCTGTCACAGCGCGGGCCCTCCACGTGGGTCTTGCAGCGGCACTGGCCTCCCAGCATGCCCAGGGGCGGAGCAGTGTGTCTGTCGCACGTCCCGCCGTTCTCAGAGCCGTCCGGGTCACAGTCGCAGGCTGAACACCAAAGATCAGAAAAATCACATCCCTAGCCATCATAACACAGATACTGTCAATAGCACACGCTGTCTTATACAAGCACAACGCATCACAGTAGTACCACCATGTCTTCAGCTGCATGTGACATGCAAACATCACCAGAAGTACAAGCACACTCAGATGCATGCACATCAGTGCCTTGCTCATTCACATCTAGTTCCTTTCAAACTAAGGCTTTTTATGTGAATTGCAGCAGTGACGAAACTACTGACCAGGTCTATTGCATCCTGGGAAGAGAATGACATCACACTCCCTCTGTGTGTGTGTTAATCCAAGTTTAGGCCTGTCGCGGTAATTACAATATCGACTTATCCTGCGGTATATGGACATAACCTCGATCATACCGCGATGATATTGTATTTACAATCGTGTTGCTCACATAAAACAGTTAAAGTGCTGCGCTGCTCCTGTGCTCTTGTCTGACTGCTCGCAGGCAGCGCCACACACACACACACACACACACACACACACACACACACACACACACAGATCAGACAGCAACAGGTGATACGTGTTCCTCAAGGCCAATGAGTATTTTATTGTTTAGGTAAAGGTGTTTTTCCCAACGACTGCATAACTCCAGCCAACTACGTTTCGAAAAATAAATGCAAAAATACGGCATTTGTTTTATTTGCTTCAAGGTTTGTAGCCTACTTAGCCAATCAAACTGGTGTAACCAATCACAACGAATAAATCATGTCACATGACAATAGCGTAAGAGGTACGTTTAGAATTGCCGAACAGTTTTCCGTTTGCTTTGAGTTTGCCGCAAACAGTTTAAATGAGGTAGTTCCAAAGTCCTTATAGGCTATATAATGTCTCTGGTAGTCCTCAGCGAACACACATTGACACAATGCACACTCCTTACCCACATAGCCTACTGTAACGGTCTCCCAGACATATGAACTGCATCACTTTCATCCTAAAATACTGGATGAAGTTACGGCTGTGTCTGGACAAAATCATCGCCGTTGGTGTAGGGCACATCAGAACGTAATTCACAACCAACCTTTACAGCGACAGTGTGTTGGATGCTTGTTTTGATGGTGCAATGTTTTGTAGTGACAGTAGCTACTACTGTATATTATTATAAAAAGTTTCCCGTGTTTCAGTTAAACTTCTCCCTGTTTCCATTGTTGACTCTGGATTACATAGTCAGTCATTCCACCCTTGTCTTATCTTGTATGCCCTTAAAATTACCTTAAAATAATGTTGTTTATGCGATAATTTCTTGGACAATTAATCGGCAAACAAAAATAGTTATCGTGACTGAGCTTCTCTGTTATCTGTTAGCCTGGCTGACATCGCATGCAGGTGTGTGTGTGGCCCACAAAGCATTTGTTATGGGCTGATGCTCTAGTCTACAGGCAGAAAATAATATAGTCACCTTTATGTTGTATCATCACAGTAGCACTAACCTATGCAGGCCCTAGGATCCCTGATGTCCTTGCTGGGGTCCTGGTAGTAGAAAGGCTTACACAGCTCACAGTTGCGTCCCATGGTGTTGTGGAGGCAGTGGTCACACACCCCTCCACTGACGTTGCCCGTGGACAAGTGCACGGCCATGTCAAAGTGGCACTGGCTGGAGTGGCCGTTACAGTTGCACTCTGGGAGAGGAACACACATTAATGTGAAAAATACATCACTTTTACTAGCGTGTTTGATGTGTTATGTATTTTTTTGGCCACTGGGGGGCGAGGGCTAAAACATTTGTGCATGTTATATTTTTGCGATGTTCTGTTAAGCCTAATTCTCTTCTTCTTCTCATTCACATCATGGATGTATTGATTCGCATTAGTCTTGCAGAGCCAGCCTGCATCAGTACCCGCCTACTTGACAAGCAAGGTATTTTGATTGACGACGACCAACTATGTAAGTCAATGGCCAAGTCGGCCGTTAAACTTGAAATGAGGAAAACTGAACAACAGGACTCTGGCTGTTTACAGGTCTGCACAATTAGTAGGCTACAGTTACTGATTAAAATAAATGTTTAATTATAAATTGGTAAATAAAGCACTGCGTTATCGTTGCACCGGAAATTACGGAGACATACTTGAGTGAGTGACAAAGCTAACAGTCTATGTATATCGACAGTATTACTTCCAGAAAAGTCAGAGAGTCCCGTGTTGAGCTTACAGGGATATACTGTAGGTATCAGACGTTTAGCACAGTTGCTTATGACGTAGTGCTAATGAACGGAAGAGACTGACACTAAATTGGCATCAATGACGCGAATCACAGAGTGATTTCATGCTGATTATGACGCTTTTCCACTGCCTGGTACCGGCTCAGTTTTGGTACATGGTACCTGCGATTCTTTAGATCTGTATTTTGTTGTTGTGACATTGTTTGCAGTAGGATATGTCCCAGTGCAATGATACAGTCAGGCACGATATTCCTTGGCTAAGATGGTGTTGTTTGTTTCCATGTGAAATATATGCTGTAAAGCCCTTTGAGACTGTAATGTGATTATGGGCTATATATATATATATACATACTGTATATATACAGTATATATATATATAAACTTTAAATACAATTCTTGACCAATCAGTAGTCTGCAGGGTTTTCACATCACCTGTTGGTATCAGTTTGCTTTTAAACCTCGACAGTAGTGATACCGAAAAAGTGCCAAATACTATCCACAAATGTTGCCCGGTGGAAAACCAAAAAGGTGAGTTATGTCGAGTCGATACCATATGCAATAATAAGCATTAATTCTTAAGATGCATTATAAAAGTACTTTAACTATATACTACAATACCCAAAACATCACGATCCTGGATCTCACACACTAACGTCCACTTTATTATTACTACACGCCACAGTCACAATTATTCATCATGTTCATGTAGTGTGTTAAATACCCATTAGCATTCAAGATTCTGCAGAGCATCCAGAATAGGTCACCATCACGTCACTCTCATACAAGTCAGATTTTACACACAGATGCCCTTTTAGCAACTCTGGCAAGATCTGTATTATGAAGATCCTTTCTATGCCTCATTTTTGACATGATTTATAGCTACATGGACAAATCCCCTGACATGGACTAAGTGATTCAAACCCAAATAAGATAAATTACTGCAATTTGGAATGAGACTATGTATTATTATCATCTGTGTGTAATTACCTGGCTTAACGCCAATGGAGGTGATCCAAGTTAATGTGGCTAGTTCTGTCTAGATGTGTACCCTGATTGACTGACAGGTCAGTTGTGTTGCACCAGTGACAAAAGGGACACATTCTTTAGTTCTGCTGAGTAAATGCAGTTCTCAGTATAGCACCACCTATCTTCCAGTGGAACTGCAATAGCGACACAGTAAAACCCCAGGCTGTGAGGTGATAAGGTGATGTGGTCCACTCACTCTGGCAGGCGTGGGTGTTGCGCCCCTCGGCTGGTCTCCAGGGACGGTCATTGTGGAAGTCATCACACAGCTCACAGTTCAGACCCTTGGTGTGGTGATTGCACACGCACCTGCCATGGACCTGGAGGGAACCAGGGGGTGTGGTTACTGTCATAACATCCTCAGGCAGGGGGTGTGGTTAAACACTGGCATCAGACGCCACTAGAGGGCGTTGCCCCTGCTAAAGAGAACTACGCTATAAAATCTGGTGTCTCCACGCACGTCAGATGCCACCAGTGGGCATTGGTCTAAAGAGTTGACGCACTGACACACCAGATACATTTAAATACACCTTTACTCTGCTGGTCTCAATAGAGTTTAAGTTCAACTTTACAAGAACAAGAGATACAAGAAAGGTTATATTGTGAAAGCAAAGGCTGCATACTGTATTTGAACCATGTTTTACTAGTCAGTAGCGTCATTCAGTATTTGTAGCTTTCATTTCATAACCCACCATTCCTTCTATGTCGTCTCTGATTCCGTCAATGGGGGCACACTCTGAGGCGTGGCCGTAGCAGAAGCAGTTGCCGCGGACGATGAGCTCGTGGATGGCATAGTAGTATTTCTCTTTGATCTCAGGCCTGGAGTCCAGCAGGTTGTCTCCCAGTGTGTGCAGCTTGGTGAAGTTGACCCGCAGGTTGGTGATCTTCAGCTGGTCTGCAGGGGGCAGCAGAGAGGAAGAGGACAGTCATCAATAAATACAGATAACTGCAATGTTTGGGAATTAGTAGTCAATAAATGCATCGATTTACACCTATGGAATTATTTAAAGGGTACTTTTAGTATTTGTGGCTAACTGTTTTGAGGTTCCACAATACGCCATTGCTGTGAAAAAATTGTCCATTGGAGTGAACAGAGTTGCAGCGACTCTCTTGTACATGGCTCTGCCTGTAGCCAACTAAACAGCATGTGATAAACCCACCAGGCCATGACTACCCCCAGTTGCATGTATACTTGATATGTAAGTCATTGGCAATAACTGTATGGCAATAAAATGTGGTTGTATTTAAACTTAATCCATACGATGCTTTTAAATGACCCATTCCATGAAAACCAAGTATTTCTAGTTGTTTTAGGAATTAGCAATGTCGATGTGACACGGAGAAGTAGTAAGCCTTTCAAAGTAGACTGTTAGCTTCCTGGTCTGTATTGGCTAAAAAGGGAGAGAGGCGGGGAAACAGGCAAATGAGAGAAACGTGCATATGTTGCGTAGATTACTGCACACAGTTTGTTTGGTAACGCCCCTATGAGGATATGGCCA
>JAODUE010013883.1:0-26308 GCA_027564755.1 Amblyopsis hoosieri | reverse complement strand
GACAGCAAATTTACACTGTTCTACAAGCTGTACAATCACTACTTTACATTGCAGAAAAGTGTAATTTCTTCATTGTTATCACATGAAAAGATATGCTCAAATATTTGCAAATATGTGAGGGGTGTACTCACTTTTGTGAGATACTGTATATATGATGATTTTACAATAACCAATAGAACAATGTTTGATTTCTGCACTGTATATACCTGGGGCTGCTGCTCCATAGCCATGGCCTACCATGGCTACATTGTAGGGCTCATTGATGGTAACCCAGAATTTCACTTTGTGTCCAAGATGGCTAAAGATTACGTCAGCATAATCCTTGAATTTTCCGACAATGGTATAATTTTCCCAGCCCCCAACGTCCTGAAGAGCTTGTGGAAGGTCCCAGTGGTACAAAGTAATCTTGGGTCAAAGAGACAAGGACTTGTTAATGAAGTCATAATATTTCCACCTGTAAATAAACATTTCTACACAAAAGCATCATTAGAGATGTTGATGACAGTTACTGTACAGTACACATACGTGAGGTTGAATGTTGGCAGCAAGCAGAGTATCCACCAGTCTGAGGTAGTAGTTGAGGCCTGCCTCATTTATGCGCTTGGTGGTGCCATCAGGCAGTACCCTAGGCCAAGATATGGAGAAACGATAGTGTGTCACTTTAAGTCTTTGAAGCAAAGCAACATCTTCCTCAACTTTATTGTAACTGTCACAAGCTATGTCCCCTGTGTCATCATTGAACACCCGAAGGGGAGTGTGTGAAAACTTGTCCCAGATGCTGAGACCCTTTCCATCAGATCTCCAGCCTCCTTCAATCTGAAATAAATAAATAAATAAAATAAAAGTAACTAATAGGCACAATGCTGGATACTTTCCTTTGAATGTATTGCTAATTGTTTTATAATAGAAATACTTTCATTGCAAGGTCACAATTGAATTACAACTTTATATATAGCACCTTATAAGCCCCAGTTTGTGTAACCAACATCTGGGTAGAATGGCTTTCATGATGATTTCACATAATCTTAATATGCAGTCACCTGGTATGATGCTGTTGCTGTACTCCAGAGGAATCCATTGGCAAAGTGTCCATAAAGAACCTTCTCATCATCTATCATAGGGAAGCCATTGTCCTTAATGACTTGGTAGTAGAAGTGAGCAGAACGTTTGGGTGTTCTCGGCCTATTGCCGTTTAGAAAATTCACATAGTGGAGCCCAAATCCTACTTTGTACCCATTCAGCCATTCAAAAGAGTCCATGAGAGATGATGCTACATATCCTTTCACCTTTACATTATCCAAACCAAACGCTAAAGACACAAACAAAACTAAATTATTTAGACTCATTTACTTTTTAATAACTACAGCATGTGCATTAATAATGATTTCAACAGACCACTCACCTTTCAGAGCTTCATTTATGTAGGTTTTGTAGAAGAACACTCGGTCTGTGTCATCAACTGTGGTATCCTTGTTGGTAGCTACGCCATTCTCAGTAATATATATCTCTGGGTCTCCATACTCCTCTTTGACCCAGTTGAGGAGCCTTCTCAAACCCCATGCAACGGCTTTCTGGGTACTGATGGCAGTGCCTGGTGAATCACTAACCTCTGCTTCTACCAAATCGCGATCATAGTCATACGATTGAGGAGAAAGCCTGGTAGTTGCATGGCCTACTATCCTTGTAGTGTAATGGTTAATGCAAAAGACATCAGCGGTCCCTCTGATGTAGGCCTTTTCTTCTTCAGTGAAGAAAGGTAGTCGAGACTCTGAAAGACCTTGCAGCTCACTCTTGTTTCCAACATGCCACTTCATTGCATCAGGGTAGTCTCCATTTTTAAAAATGGGGTGTGCAAACCAACCAAGTTGAAACTGCAGAGCACGGTCAGCAGCTACTACCTCTCGAGGGACAGCAACATCTATGGGTTCAATCCAGTCAGCATTAAGGGCAATAGATACTATACCACCCTGTGACTTCCGGTACTTCTCATCATAGGTGTGGTATGCTTTAGCATGTGCTTTTATAATGTTGTGTGCAACTCTGTATGGAGCATCCCCAGGCTTCTTAACATTTGGAGGAATCTGGCCAAGACCATATCCAGACCATGCAATTGTCTGAGGCTGGTTAAAGGTCATCCAAAACTTTACTCTATCTCCAAATTTGGCATAGCAGAAATCACAGAAGTCATTGAAGATGTCAATCATCTTGACATTGTCCCAGCCATTGAGAGCTTGCAAAGCTTGAGGAAGGTCCCAATGGTAGAGTGACACCATCGGCGTGATGCTAGAAGCTAGGAGGCCATCAATAAGTCTATTGTAATAGTCAACGCCTTCCTGGTTCAGTGATGTGTTAGTGCCATTGGGAAAGATCCTGGGCCAGGATAGTGAGAACCTGTAAGACTTGACCTTCAGGGCCCGAAGCATGTACAGGTCTTCTTCCAGTCTGTTGTAGCTGTCACAGGCTACATTGCCATTGGCATCACCAGGAATATTGCCAGGTTTCTGGGTGAATGTGTCCCAGACACTTGGCCCCTTCCCATCTGCATTCCATCCACCCTCAATCTGGTAAGCAGAAGATCCTACTCCCCAGTGGAAACCTTCAGGGAAAGTGCCATAGCGGTAAAGCTTCCTTTCAAATTTGGACTGATGTGAGAACTTTTCGAAGACAACATTTGATTTGGATGGAACATCTGAAGGTGGCAAATACGTTTGTGGTCTTATCAGCTGAAGGTCATGCACATGAACATTCCTATGTTTTTTTGCAACAAACCCATTGTTCTTGATTACTTGAGAGTAGAAATAAGCAGACTGCTTTGGTGTTCTTGGTCGGTCAGGATCTTCAAAGTTGACATGGTGTAGACCAAACCTTTGGCTATATCCATGCTGGCCTTCAAACCCATCAATAAGTGATTGCACTGTGAAACGCTGCACATCAACTCCATCCAAGTCAATTGCTGAAAAATGTAAACAGGGAATATAATACATGTCTGTGCTGTGTACAGTATGTGTGTGAGTTGCAATTATGTCAATAACACTAACCTTTCAAAGCTTCATTGATGTAACTACTCATATACTCTATCCGTCTTGTGTCATTGAGGGTATCTCCATTGTAACCAGTAGGCATTCCATTCCCAGTTACATAAATAGGCACTTTGGTAGCATTTAGGTACTCCATAGAAATGTAGTTCAGAAGTTTTCTAAGTCCCCATGGTGCAGAATATATCCAGTCAGATGCAGTGTTAGACCATGAAGGGTCTACATGGGCCTGGAAGTCACCCACCCCCTCAGGGCCAGGAACACACCCACCATTACTGTTGTTGACCAGGCGGGTGGTATAATGGTTCACTCCAAAGAAGTCCGCTGTCCCACGTATCCTATGTCTTTCTTCTGCAGTGAAAACCGGAAGTCTGGCAGGCCCATGTAGGGGACAGGTTTGTATTTTATTTTCAATTTGAGTCTTGAGAAGTGCAGGATAGTCCCCATCTTTGAATATCGGATGGGCAAACCAGCCCAGCATGAACTGCATGTAGCGGTCTGCAGCAGATATGTCTACATGTCGGGAAGGATCCATGGGCTCAGCCCAGTCAGAATTCAAGGCAATGCCCACTTTCCCTCCCTGTGATTTCCGGTGTTTATCATTGTAGACATGCCAGGCCTCAGCATGGGACTTAAGAATGTTGTGGGTTACCTAAAAAGACCAAACAACCCAACTTTAAGTATTATTAATGAAAGGCCTCAATTAGACTTCTGGTTAAATTAACAGTTAAAGCTGCTGTATGTAATATTTGAGAGTTGCAATGAGAGCTAGCAAAAAATTACTATTAAAAATCAACCCTGAAACCTACTCCTGCCTCTTCTGCTCAGAGCATTTCACTCACTCGACGGATGTTTCAATTATATAAAATGTATAGCTGTAAATATTACCTACAACACCTTTAAGTGATTCACACCTGATAAGATGAAACCACATAGTCCTTTATACCAGGTGGTTGCTCGCCAGTGCCATAACCAGCATGGCTCACAACCCAAGGGCTACTGAACGTATTCCATGTTTTTACTCTGTCTCCGAACCTTGAGAAGCAGTAGTCAGCATAGCCTTTGAAGGCTTCAATAATGGATATATTGGTCCATCCACCA
Organism: Amblyopsis hoosieri; assembly: GCA_027564755.1. NCBI lineage: Eukaryota > Metazoa > Chordata > Actinopteri > Percopsiformes > Amblyopsidae > Amblyopsis > Amblyopsis hoosieri. The sequence continues at coordinate 22,172 of JAODUE010013883.1, read as the reverse complement.
TAGTCCTGGAGTGCCTGGGGCAGATCCCAGTGGTACAGGGTGGCAACAGGTTGTATCCCAGATTCAATGAGTGTATTGATCAATGTGTCATAGTACAGAACCCCTTTTTCAGAATAGCTCCCCTGGTAGCCTGAAGGGAAGATCCTGGCCCATGAAATGGAAAACTGGTAGGTGTTGACTTGGAGACCTCTAAGAAGGTAGACGTCATAATCCACTTTATGATAGCTGTCACAAGCCAGATCTGCAGTCTGGTTTTCAAAGGCCTGACCTTCATGACCAAAACGGTCCCAAATGGTCACTCCTTTTCCATCTTCCGACCAGCCACCTTCCACTTTAAAAGACTCACTTGATGTAGCCCATTGGAAGCCAGAGGGGAATGATTTTTCCAAGAAAAGATCTCGATGTAATATATCCCACTCAGCAAATTTATCCCACACTCTCTGGTAACTATTTTTTGTAAAATCTGTAATACTACAACAGAATGGATATAATTACTATACAGAAAGAATTTAAAATGTATTCATTTATTATATTCAGTTAAAATATTACCTTTTAGCAGTATCAGCAATATTTAGTTTACCACACAAATCCACCACATCACACCCCAAAATATTCCGGTCACTGTTTCTCAGAACTATAATAAGGTCAAAACATGTTACTGTACATCCTCATTTATCCTCCTGAATTTTATAAATCATCAATAAACAATTTCGTAGAAATGTCATGCATGTACAGTCACAATTATTAAATTATAGCAACTGAACAACAGAGGCACCCTTCTATCTATATTGGTTATATTAAAGGATAAAACCTGAGAAAACATAAATACATGTAGAAATTAGAATATTTTGGTGAGGAAAGAAACATGTGAATTTCATGTACAGTTACATTTTATAATTCTTGCTCTTATTAATTAATCCAGGGTTGATGGCCCTTTGCAGTATTTTGTCTATTTACAATAGATTGCATTATCTATTTAGGCTTACTGAACTAACATGTTTGTAGAAACATTGGTATTTTCATTGGTAAGTGAAGCAGGCACTTTGGCATTTAATTTACCTTGCATAACTCCGGCGTATTGAGGGTTGAATAGACAACCCTGAATATTCAATTTGTATATAATAAAAGGCATCTCTCCAATGGATCTCTGAAACATTACAAATGCATATAAATCTGTCACATTTGAATATTACTGTAGACTGCAAAAAAAGGCAAAGCTTTGATAATTACTTCACCTGTATTTGTGTCAGCTCCCTTGCAAACTTTGATTGAGAGGTACAGTTATATTCAATTTGTACTGACAAGAAATCCATCTGTTTCGAAACATAATACAATATACAATAGATCAACACATGTATATGTTAACTGAGAATCTGGCCTATCCTATTTAGCATCTCACAGTTTGGGGAGATAATTAATATTGTTGTTTTTGTTTGTAGGTTTTTTTTTAGGGTGGGGGGGGGGTACTTTTTTTGGTTAAAATTATTCTTTCTGTTGTTGTGGAGAGAATCAGACCTTTACTCCTGCTTAGCTTTTATACAAAAGCTATTTATGAACAATAATTATTATTCAAATACTTTCAGTGTTATTCAAGTACAAGACACATCTTACCATGTTAGAAACTTTGATCTGGGAGAGTGTAGTAACATCACTAGCCCATAATCCAATTGACACTTGTCTCACTGAGAAGAGATAAAAAAACAACTGATAAAGCAAATCTGGATGAAACTGCTCAGATAATCAATCTACACATAATGCTGTTATATAAAACAAAAGGTTTCTATTATAGATAGATAGCTATTGGGATAGAAGTTAAAAGTGAAAAAATATGAAGTGGAATCTGAACATTATCATTTGTATATACTGAAAACTATATATTCTTTTACACTTTATATACATGTGATATATGCACATATACTGTATTTATATATATGTGTGTATGTGTGTGCATATATAACATATAACACCATTGTATATTTACAGATATTAATAAATGTATAGTTATTGACATTTCACCTTTCTTAACCACACTCACTTGTGTCTGGAAATAGCCGATGGTAGAGCTGGTAGATATTACTGTGGACCTGGAGGATATTCTGCAGTGCCTTGGCATTATATGGATGCTCTCCGTTATGCATAATGTCAGCCAGGTTCAGTGTCATCCAGGAGTGCACCAGGTCTCCAAACTCCAGGAAGGCAAACTCGGCATACTCCACAAAGGCCCCCAACACCTCATGGCTCTCCCAGCCACCATACCTCCGTCTGAGGGTTTCTGGTACCGTGGAGCCATGGAGGACAACCAGAGGCTGCAGACCAGTGTCTACTAGCTGTTTCAGCAGAGTCTGGTAGCACGTTACCACGGCCTGTCGTCGGGGCTGGCTAGGGAGGCCCGTTGACAGGAAATTATCCCAGGAGAGTGGTACCTTAAAATGGGTTACCCCGCGGCTCCGGAGATACTCAAAGTAGTGTCTGGAACTTGACGGTATTGCGTGAATACAGTCAAAGACAGCAACCTCACCATCGCGTGAGACTGTTTTCATTAAGGGACCCGCAAGAATAATAAAGTCCTCTTGTTCATTGTGACTCTGGCAGCTATAGAGAGACAGAAAGTATAGAATAATAACACACAGTGGGCTCTTCATGCTACCTCTGGTGGATTACAGCAACTGATATATTCCACCTTCAATCACGGTCTATAAAGAAGCAATGTTTACTTGTGTGAACTTTTGCCTTACAGTACAGTAACCATCAGATAATTGCAGAGTTTATTGAAGGTGTGCTGATGATTATATCAGAAAGACTCTGTACTTATACTGATACTGACTGATAGTTGCATCTTTCTGTCGTTGTTTACATGATCATACTATACAAACATGCAAAAAAAATTTATTCAGGCTAATGATGATTTTCCTATAGCTAAGTTGCCCTAATAGTCAGATCCTCTTGAGGCAAGAATGGGGTACTGTTGGTAATAATAATAATAATAATAATAAGAAGAAGAAGAAGAAGAAGAAGAATACAACTTTATTTATCTAACACTTTGCATACAAGGTTGCAGATCAAAGTGCTTTACAAGAAAAAATATGAAATGGTAAAATAGTAATATAGTTTTCAACAATTGCAAACGTGAGACATAAGATTATATCTCATGGAGATCAAACAAATGTGAGGCAAATGTGATTCCTCACCAAAACACATGTAAGTTTGTCCAAACAAATGTGAGGTAGGCTACAAGTGTATTCCCAGCAAAAACATTGGGACTGTACAATAGGTGCCGAGAACCATGACAAGACCATGCAGTTCTGGGACCGTGTCCAGAAATGCGGGGTGGATGTTGGAGGAGAGACCGTCCCTGTAGACTGGGCCGAGGCCGTAACAGATTTAGAGTTGCCTGCGCTCACATGACAGCATGCAGTGAGGATGGTGACAGAGAGGGAGGACTGGTTAGCAGACAACTATGTCACCTCTACTAGAAAAAATAAGGAACTTCTTCCTTGTCATAGGCCTTCGTAATGTACTTTTATGCTAGTTGCAAAATAATGCCTTGGACAGGTCTCCCTAAATCACAGTAAATAATAGGCTATACTACTATTACTACTACTACTACTACTAATTATTATAATAAGGCCATGCTATTTTGCATTATACTCATTATTTAAATCACCAGCTGTGTACCGGTAAATGTAGAACCCAAACCCTAAAGGTTGAAGGTACAGGGACTATAGACTTTTTGGAGACGTCTAGTTTCAATTTTACGTTTTGACAACTAGGTGGTAGCACTGCACTATTTTATTTGAGTGTGTTCAGCTCTCCAACATAAAAGAGCACCCGTGGATTCTTGTCATGTTATTGATCTTGTAAAATGTAATACAAATATTAATCTAGCATATTTGCAGTTACCAAAGGTACATAATTTAGATAATGTGGAAATAGATCAATGTTTTATCTATACAAAGATCCACTGAAGGGATTTTCAACTTGCAAATCTGATAATTAAGAAGTTGTATCAATGACATAGTATCAAATAATATTATAGAAAAGTAAAACATGTAATTTAAATATTAAATTATTAAAAAACACATTATTCTATAAGCCTATGTTTAGCCCTCAGGAATTGAGGTCATTTTTTTATCTTTCTGTTCTGCTCCTGATGAGAAAAATTGCGGTAGCTACAGTAAACCTGATTTATTTCTGTTGCTGCATTTAATTAAGTTGTTGTCACACTTTGTTTTGACTCACATAAACATTTCTCGTTTGACGAGGTTCTGAACAAAACAACTCCCCCGGACCCAAGCCAGCGTGTCTTCTCAACAGGGATGTACACGTTAACGCGCGGCAGGTGTCTGTTCTGCATGGCTGCGTACCCGCTCCTCGGCAGCTCTGCCCTATAGGAGCTCTGCTCAATACCTGAACCCCCCCCCCCCCACACACACACACACACACACACACACACACACACACACACACACAGGGGTCAGCCAGGATGAAGTATGAGCAACAACATGTTCCTTCGCTGTTATTTTCGGGTCACTTTGATGAAGTTATCTATGGAATGCTGTTGATGTTGTAGTGTGGTTTGATTTAGAGTAGGTTACTGCGTGTGTGTACACACACACACAAACACACACACACACACACACACACACACACGCGTCACATAAGCAAAGGTGACAGTGTACTCACATGTCCGTGTTGTTGCGAGCTTTGTTTTGACAAGTATATTTAGGTGTGGTGAGAATTGTTTTATGTGAAGTTCTGTAATAGGCTTCATCCTCTAAATATCTGCGTCAACATTACATGGTTCCCATCCTTTAAGGATACACTCCGTGTCTGCGTCAGTGCACCCAAAAACCCAGATATCCACCTGTATTGATTATGTTGCTGGATGGAAGGCTTTTAAAGTTGGACAACAGTGTGAGCCTATAAAAGCAGTAAGGGGAGAAGCTGAGGAATGCCAGTCACTCAGCAGTGAGTCAGCCAATTTTGGACACAACTTAAGGAGTGTCCCTTTAACTGTGAAAGGATACAAATTATTCACACTTACCGTCGTGCTTTTTAATTTTCTCAAGTCACTATGCCAAGTGACTTGTTAATACGGTATACAGTATGTCCATGACAAGCTCACACCAAACACAAAACAACACCATTGTTGTCTCCCTACTCCTTACTGCTATACACAGTGTTTGTTCTGCTGTTGGTCTTGTGAGCATCTGTACAGATTGAACATTTACCCTGAGATGATTTCTAGTGGTATATACTTGCTTTCAGTGACTGGCTGATTCTATGGTAGAATCATCTAAAATGTCAGCATGGCAAAGCAAAGAAGTCTATGAAAAATGTGTGTTGTTCCCTCCAATGTGCGTGTCTCACTCCCTTTCCAGGAAAGACTCTGAGGTCTTCCTAGTTGAAATACTAGAGCAGGAAAACATTATTGTTAAGGAATAGTGCAAGATGGGACATTGGAATGAGATCCTCCGAAAATGGAGCGGGAATATTTTCTCTCCAATAACGGTTATGTGATACTGCAAGAATGTTTCCAGATGGCCCAAGTCTATTAGAATCACCACCCTCTGCAATAACACACAACTTGTAGGTTATGCAGTAACCTTGTGTGACTGACTTTGAGTGTGAAACCACACCACGACGGGGAATAAATAGTCGGGTTTCATTAGTCTAAAAAATAACATCTGGAAAGTATTGGCCTAATAAATGTTTGTTGGGAGTTGTTGTTGTGTCTGGTCCCCATGGCAACTTTGGATGTGGCCATCCAGATTGGTTAGCATGTTGCTTTGTATTAACTTTTACAAGGCTAATTAGTAAGGCTTAAATGCATTCACCCCCTCCTTCGCTCTCATTCACATACACACTTGTGCAGTGCTGAGCCTTATGTGCATGTCTGTCTGACTAGCTTCATTGGCTATACCTCCTGGTCTAAAATGCAGTTCTAACCATGCCTTTAAGGTTGTGCTATTTACTTAATATCACATAAGTGACGGATCATCAAATTCAAAAGCAGAACTTTAATAGCTGCTGTAGATCATCATATTATACAGAATTAAAGTGGAGAGATTTGTCTTTAAAACAGAACTTTAAATATTTCAAAATGCACACAGGTCAGTTTAGTATTGCAGTTATATAAACATTTTGACAGACACCGTTTAAAAACAGACTAAAGACTAAAGACTTAAAGACTAAAGAGCAATTTTTCATCCCTGGGCCAAATAATGTTTGAATGCTATAATCATTTCCAAAATGTTTGTTTTAATGGAACACTAAATAAGTGGGGTATCTTATTCAGGGTAATGTGATAATATACGTATAGTCTGTGGTAGGCTAATCAATGTATTATTCAGAAAATTCCATCTGTTACTAAAATAGAGATATTCAGTAAACCAATAAACCTTTCTAATCTACTACCCCAAAATAGACTTACTGTGGGACAAAATTGTGTAGTGCTGCTTTTACGTTGAGACAGCTGTCTAGCGAGGGAATCCTGCTCACTGTTTGAAACCAACTTTTCACTTTTATTGAGATGATTATCACATATATTGCCTTTGACAGAATCAATTTCCTTGTTGTGCGTTAGCATAGTGCCCTGTCGGTTAAATGTGGAATTCTTCCTTTGTGGTTCCAACTTTATAAGGGCCCCTGCATGAAATAAAACAGGAGTGGAAACTGGTGCAGGAAATTGAAAAGAGGGGTCCTGTTGTGTTGTAGGGACTGCTGTGCCTAGCACGATTTCCTCTGAACACGCCGGTCTCATCCAATCACCAGATGTATGCTCTGTCTAATAACCCTCTTAGACCTTGAGGAACCCATATGCAATGTTAACTTAGCCTCGTTTTTGAAGGTGGCAGACTGGGTGTTTAGCTGGGTGTGTGGTTGCTGTGTACCATTTGGCAGCTATTCGTCTTGGCACGTTCCCCCAGATTGGTTGGCAGTGCTCAGTGACCATGATGCGACAATAGACATCCATTGTGGCACATAACAGCTGCAGTACAGCTTGCTGGCTCCTTGCGGCACACAGGCTTCTTCAGTATCTGTTTGGGGTCAACGCCAGTGTTAAGTCTGCTGATTAGGACAGTGCAGAAATGTTCTGTTCTTATCACATCGTCAGTGTATTTAGCTATAAAGACGCATTCACCCATGTTCACCAAATCAAATATAGCATTACTTGCTATGCTGTGAAATTTATTTACTATTCCCTATCAACTACAGCCACAAATGAAGTGTGTTTGAACTGAGCATCTTCAAAAGTGAATCTAACAGAGTTTCATGACAGTACTTAAATAAAAGAGGACCTTTTGGTCTCGTCCAAAAGCATAAAACCACACTCAGTCGCCAGATTACAGAAAATCTGCTTCACTTGATCATTACGAGTGCCCATTTACAAAGTGCAAATACTTGAGTAATTATTTATAAAGTATGTGACATTCGCATAAAAGTTTAAGGACGCGTTCTCAGCAAGATCATCTGTGAGTCAGAGAGGGCTTTGAACAACCTTGTCTGGCAGGTTGGACTCTTCCAGAATCCTAATTAGCTCTGGCTGTCTGCTGTGCCACGCTCTCGAGGAAACAATTAGAAGCAGCACCGCCATGACAGGATGTATGCCGCCATTCCCCTGCCAGCCTGTCCTGTCCTGCTGAGTCTCCCCATGTGCAACAATGGACAACCTGGTGTCACAATGTCAAGGCAAGGCCAGTTTGTTTATACTGGCCTTAATCACAAGGTAACCTCTGATCAAGTCTCACGGGCTTTTTCACATTTGAAATCAACAAAAGCCTATAGACATACGAACAGAAGAAGTCTTGGGATTATGTTCAAAGGTTTATGCACTGCATGCGTGGATGGTGTCTAATAGCTGTGGGTGAATTCAAAAATACTATACGAGAAAGATATATATTTTATAATTGAAAGGATCTCAAGGACTGTGGGTCAGAAAATCAATTAAATGAATATAGTATGTACCATGTTGTATTCTGCGGGCAAATAGGCACGTCAGGGTCTAATTCCTTCATTACTCGTCCTGCGCTATTGCACTTGTGAGCACATTGAAAAAGAAGTGAGAAATTAATTAGCTCTAAGGCTTATAATCCTACTTTATGCGAAGCTACAGTACTAAATTGTATCCTTTTTGGAACCAAAGAGGTCCAGTTATACCAGACAATATATTGTAAATCTTATTTGAGACATGGATTAATCGCAGGTAATATATTATAAGCATCTGCTGGAAGCCTCTGAGCATTCTTAATGCAGCTACTTTGTGAATAACCTCTAATGATAATTAAATGTAAAACTCTACTTGTTGTCTAATAACACAATAGTGATTCAACCTACACACTTACTTATTAAAATATATGAACTGTGTGTAGGTTAATCTGAGTTCACATATTTCAATAAGTAATAAGTGGATTGTTATGAGGAAAATATCAGATATAAAATCTGACAAATGCATCTGCAGTGGGGCCTTTTTTCTCCTTAGGATGTCACCAAAATAACACAAAATACATAGAACTATATCTTAATCATTCAAATGCGATTTTTGGTGTGAGAATACAGTACATGTAAACCTATGTAATCTGTGGATACCATTGCTATTGTTTGACACATGAATGCATACTCTGCCTTACTTCAAGGAAACAGAGACTAGTATAACTTGACGGGAATCAAGTTATTTCATACTGTATAACTGGACAGGTCTAATTTGGCCCTTTACTATGTTGACAATTACTTCAAAGCATTTGTCAAGATTTTATTTCTATGTGCTGACATGTACAAATACAAACCCAACTTGTTTTCAATTAAAAATAATGATATGCCAACTGATCCTGAAAAGGCAAGCTCTTATGTATCAAGCCAAATGGATTACTTTAGTTGAGCAGCAAGTGCTGCTCGGGTTTCCAACCGCGGAAGCAAGCTTGAATGTGATAAAGGGCTATTTATATTCCTTCAGTCTAAAGTTACCATAATACTATGGTGAAAACAGCCTGTTCTGCTTAGTGCGGTGGAAGGCTTCACTGGATAAGGTAATTACTGGTAATGCTTTCTAGATTCAATTGCATCTTCATATATTAATTCATATATCTACGTTTTGTTAAATAAACTATTTTATTTGACAGACAACTTTTGACAGATTTTTTATATTATGTATCTTTTCCCAAGTTCATTAATTTACCATGTATCCATATACTTAAGACACATGCATTATTTTATGTTAAGCTGTTTATCATTGTTCCTCTACCAGCAACATAAAAGCTGACAGCATCTGGTCATTGAAGTAATCCTGGTACTGATGTTGCATTGCTGTGGCAGGGACTGAGATGTTACGTCACTATACGGACTATGGGACAAGGAGTAAAAAACTGTTGCATGTTAGTGGTTTAAAACATTTGATATCTAATGCTTAAGGTTGTTGATGACCACTTTTGCTGTCACACAGGAGTCACACCCTTTGAAAAACATATTCTGAATAGCTTAACATATTATATATCATCATGTGCCATGTCATCTTTTTACCATGTAATTGGTTTATTGGACCAATATTCTGTTAGCCGCAAACTGCTTTTGTTTTAGATGTATTCCTGAATAAATTAACTATAGTGCAGTCATTTGGTTATTGCTTACTTTTGCATATATCACTCTCATTCCAGAATGATCTCTTGGCTGAAGACAGCATTTAAATATTAATAGGGTTTACAGTGTTAATATTGCTTGCATAGCTCATTACATTTGAGTACAGTATACAGAACGTATTGGTTGAATCTTTTCTGAAATGACTATTCTGTTCCATGAAGTAACTGCCTTTATACAGTATAGTTGATGTATTGATGATAATACTTAGGCTATACTGTTAAGTCATGAATAGACAATACAACAGATACTATACACGTCTTTGAAGGTCTGCCTGTTGAGAGTGGCCATTACAAAACCAGTAGCTACAGCGTGGCTCTTTATCCAGCAGGTTTAAATGCACAGCCCCTGTTATGTAAGAGGATGTTAATCCACTGTTGCCATAGCGACTCTGCTCCCAACTGGCACAGAGTTTGAGTCTCGGTGGAGGCAGTGAAAGTCGAAGCTTCATCGGCTCGTATCCATGGTTCCTCGTGCTGAACCAGAGCGCTGGTGTCATTCTGTTCCACACTGTAACCCAGTCCCATTCAAATGCAGCAGTTGCAACGTCCCAAATAAGATGGAAAGCTGTTTTTCATATCAGGAAGGTTTGAGACATGAATACACGCTATAGAATGTTCGTTGAAGTATTTGGTGGGTTGTCAAGGTTGCCATGTAAGAACAAAAGCTTTTCCTACTTGAGCAATACACATAATCCCTTAAAAGAGGCTCATTTCCATCTTCAGACATTGAACTTTTAAGATAAAATGAATGAAAGCCTTCAGGTAAGGCAAAGGGAACTGAATGCGAGAAGTGAAGCATCCCTGCTTCTGAGAGCCTATATGAAGAGGCCTCATTGTCACAGATGGACACCTTCATCCTTAGTGTACTGGGATGGAGGTAGCCTGCATCGCTTAGTGGACCTTAATTGGTCTGTCTCAGTCAGCAGTGAAGCGATCGGTTGTTTATGAACTTGACTGGCACCTCTGAAGCAAAGCCCCTCAATTGTGTTTAGTTATAAGAGAAGGTGGACAAGAAAGAGAGAAGGTAGAGAAATAGGAGGGGATAAACACACGTGTACATTTATAAAATACAGAATACGTCATGAATAGACAAAAGGCAAGGCAAAGATGTGTGAGTATACAGGCTGATAGTGTATCGTGTGTTGTATAGTGCCCTCTGTGTCTAGACACCACATCTCACCCTGAGCCCATGGTATCCCAGAGGTACCAAGGTAGTGGCGCAGGTCATGTGTGCCGCTACCACCATGCCCGACTCGGCGTAATAAGATTGGCTGGTGACCGGCGTTTCATATGGCAGTAATCCTGTTTATCCATTTACTGCACCTTATACAGTGGAGTGAAGGAGACTCACCTTGTGGGTGTTTTCACTGTCTTGTCCGTAAGGCTGCCAGGAGTTTCCATAAAAGCTTTTATAATGTACCGCTCCCTCACTTCACTCTAGTTGCACCTTCAAGTAGTATTAGTTTATTGCCATGTACATGTATGTGTATGTGTGTCAGGCAGGTGTTTGTTGACCTTATCAAAGAACTTTGACCTAATGCTGACAAACGCCAACACACAATGCTACAGTATATTCTATTTGCATAGAAACGATGGACATTTAATGGATTAGACTGAATAAAGTACTGTATAAAACAAAAGGTGACAAAAGGCTTATATTGTTTTGTTCTGTATCGTATGATAGAACACAATGTCTAGATAATTGCTGTTTTTATTTAAAGCATTCTGTACCTTTTATTAAACCCTTAAAGAACAAACTCCTATAAACCAGTTCATTGGAGATGATGATACTGAAACATATCGAGGAACTTTCTTCATTTGGACATTTTCCAATCCCTAGATTCATGTTAATGAATAGCAGTATGTCTGATAACAGACCAATTCACATCTCATGTGGTTCCCTATGGTCTCCCAGTGATAAGCAATGAAGGACATATCTGTAATAGGCTCATCATATTATCCTGCACCCCATCTCCCTACAGTCATAATGTCGTAAATCTCCCGATTAACCATCTTAGGCAAAACAAAGAGGAAGACACCTGACGCACAGGGCAGGCTATGTATGACTCAGGCTTCTCTGCTGGACCACTGGGCCAAATCAATGTGCTGAGCTTTCATGACAGAAAGGACTTTCAAAACCATGGGCCTTAATTGAGTTAGGTGGATGCACAAATACATGCCTTGTTAGCCATTTTCCTTCTTCTGTGGGTGGTTGATATCTTGAAATTTAATAAGATAATGGGGCAAAAAATTGCTTTATTAGATTATGTCAGAAGGCTTGCGACTAAAACTCTGTAGTATCAAGGCTGTGACCAAATGCGTTTTTTAAATGGGCGCTAATCGTATGTGCCATTTTAGCATGCGCTGGCATTCATCCTCTCATTTTAAGTCTGAATTGCATTAAGTTACAGTGAACAAATGTGCTAACATTAACTCCTAAAAGATAACACTGTGGTTTCGGGAGAATGGAGAACTTTGGGAGAATTGATCTTCCCATCATAACAGACAGGAAAGCCAGCCACTGCTGTCAAAGCAGTATGACAATGAATGGCTACTATGCTGTTTTCCTGCACAGCTATGATTATTTGAGGACCCAAATAGAATTAACAGTCATAGTAAAACATCCTCCAGGTCTGATAAAACATGTTTAATTAAGAAAGCCTTTTTGCAATTTTGCAGTCGTGTTGAAAGCATTGTTGTATACATTGTTTGTTAAAGAACATGACATTGCAATGCATAGTAAAGACAAAGTCAACTTTATTAATAATAAAAAATTAAAAATAAAAATAAAAATGATAATAATAATAATAATCCAAAAAATTATAAAACATTTTATTTCAGAATGCCTTTTAAAACACTCAAGGACATTTTACATTGTACATAGGCAATTATAAAGAAATATATAAAACATTTGGTTATGAAGTTTTGGACTTTTAACTATGGCAGGAACATACAGTACATTATAGATTAGAAACAATATACAACTAAATTAAAAATATTTGGGAAGTATATACAAAATCAAATAATAATACATGCTTATTGGGAGTTCCAGAGTCTAGGGGCAGAGCAGCTGAAGGCCCGAGCCCCCATGGTGGAGAGGAGTAATGGGGGGTGACAAGAAGTCCTGTAGAGGAGGAGCGGAGAGATTGGGAGGGAGTATATGGCAGGAAAAAGTCAAAAAGGTAGGAGGGAGCCAGATTGTGGAGGGCCTTGTATGTGAGGAGGAGAAATTAATTAATACGGAATTTTATGGAAGCCAGTGTAGTTGAATCCGAATAGGAGTGATGTGCTCCATTGACTATGTGTTTGTGAGGATCCTGGCAGCAGAGTTCTGTACTAAGAGGAGTCTATTGATGAGTTTGGTTGCGATGCCAGAGAGAAGAGAAGAGAGTTTCGGTGCTTGAGTATGAGAGTGAGGGACGGAATATAGATATGTTGCGGTGGTGGAAGAAGGATGCCTAGGTGATTGGTTTTGTGTGATTCGAATGATAGGGAGTTATCAAAAGTGACGCCAAGACTTTTTGCAGTTTTTGACAGTGAGATGGGAAGAGTTTATTTACAAATAATGTCTCAAAAACCAATTATATAAAAATGATTCTACTTCCTGATTTTGACTTATTGTCAGTAGAATACAGTTTTCATTTTAAGCTACTAAAATACTGTCCTTGTAAAGAACTTAGATAAACTGTGATAAAAGATAGATAAAAATGCACACTAAATGCTATAACCTTAAATTAAAAGATAACATTGTACAGTTTAGATAGACATTGGGGTTATAATGTCACATGAAAAGCCCATTATTCAAAATGAACTTTTCTACTAAAGCTTCCTCCTCTGCTGATAATGTAGCCCTGACATAAACCAGAAGTAGATTTTGCCACTGCCCCCGCTAAAGATTGTCAGGGCAAATTCCATCTATATGTTATGCCCACTAAACAGGAGACATACTGCTAATCTTGTCTAAAAACATCAGGTCATATTGCTAAAAAACGTGCTGTGTAAGAATCTATCATTTCAAATATCACTTGGAGAGAGAGAGAGAGAGAGTGAGAGAGAGAGAGAGAATGAAGTAACATCTAAAGCAGGACTCTGCAGGTCCCAGCATGCATTGTGTTACATCCCCCTCTCCTTCCCTGACTCCACTGTCAACTGTGAGCCTGGCCAATTAGCAACCAGATTGAAGGATTACCTCTCATCTTCCTTGCTAATTGGCCGAGCAATGGACCACTGAGATAAAAACCTTGTATCTACAGAAAGTAAACTTTTCACAAATTCAGAAGAACATTTCAACTCTGTTGAATTGGGCTGTGTGAAAAGGTATCTTTTTTAACAACCGTATTGTGGGTACAGCTACAAAGTACCATGCAAGCCTTTAATATAATGTACCACATGCCTGAGCCATAAACAAGCAAATGATGAGACTTTGCTGTGGCAGCAAACATATGCAGAACCTGTTGGGTTGGACTGCCTTTGATAGTTCCCATGCCAGCTGTAACAGTGGGGCAGGGCACATCAAGGGCAATTTGAACTACCACTGCAATGTAGCCTGCTGTAACTTGGGTTTCAATAAATTAAGAACATAGGAAACATGTAATTATTTGTGATTCAGTATGAATGATTCACGTTTTTGGTGGTCACTTATAGCCAAGGGTGTTTCATTGTAGCAGAGGAATAATCCTACCAAAATGAAAGAAACATACTATACTGCATGTACATCTACGTTGAAATGGTCAATACAATTTTCTTTTTTTATTAAAATCATTGTAGCGAAATCCATCCTCTGCATTTAACCCATCCCTCAAGGGAGCAGTGGGCAGCCGCTGTGCAGCACCCAGGGACCAACTCCAGATTGAACCAGTGTCACTGGTCACATGGCACTGACTGGAGAGTGAACCTAACATGTTTGTTGATAGTGGTATTTTAGTTAGGGCCTATCACTTTTTACAATGGTTAATTCTAATTACAATGATTAAATCTAACTTTCTGCCTACAGTATATGCTAATTCTTTCATTTGTGCTGTTTTTCTTGTGATGGGTTGCCCTGTAAAAACACTGAATATTTGTGCGTCCACACTTAGTGGAGTAGAAAGAACTGCGCAGCAGAATTGAGTTGTGACATTCTTTTATAAATTAGACCTCATTACATACGAGTGAGGACAGGTAAAATGGATTGGATACTCAGTGCCGGAGAGCAGAGCTTCACGTGGTTAAATTGTTCCATCGCTGTTGAAACGAACCATCAGTATTAGTGAGGATACATTTGGTATGAAGTGTGGATGTGGTGTTTCAATGTAATGTTGTCATATGGGAGTAAAGTAGGTCTACATTAATACAGGAGTACAGGATTAGATTGGATATGAACACAACATGGGATTTATGTTAAACATTTGACCTGTACTATATCAATGTATAATCCAAAATGGATTCCATTAACACATGGACTTTCTGCTCCCCCCCCCCCCACCCACTGTGTTACAAAGCCATGGCTCTGTAAATGGGAACACATACAATGTCACACCGGCAACTCGGGCATATTCTACTTTTTTTTTCCTCTCTCTCTCTCTCTCTCTCTCTCTCTCTCTCTCTCTCTCTCTCTCTCTTTCTCTCTTTATGGTTCTTTCTCCTGCTCCCCCCCTCCCTTTATGTCTCCAGCTATTCAGGGGAACAGGTGTGTCGGAGCCTGGGCAGAAGAAACCACTTCTGGTTCAGATGTGCCTCGTCTGCAATCAAACCATCATAAAAGGCCTGCCCTCCCACAATCACCTGCCAGATCCTGGTTACTTACTCAGGTGGTATTGCTTCTCACAGCTATTATTGCTCCTGGTTCGATTGTGCCTGTTCTTACAAGTGTCTCCCTGTTCCCATAGCTGTGTGTGTGCCCGTCCTGTGTCTGTCTTGTCTTTCCACTTTCTCCAGCAAGCTTTCTCGAGCATCGCTGACTCCACCTTTAGGACATGGAGAAACAATGGAAATCAATGGAATTTGGATTCTAGCACGATGCATACCGCATTACTGCAGACAAAGGATTATTTCATCATGAACATCAGGCAGTATATTGAGTAAAATTAGGTGTATTAAAAAAAAGTCCAGTATGCACAACCGAAGGTCAGTTAGTGACTTTACGTTACTGGAACGATGTGCAATCCATCAGTTTCTTTTGACAGTTTTTCTGTATAAACAAGGGTCTTCCCATCTCTTTCCTACATGTATTCTGCATTATAGGCTCCTCCACTCCACTCATTTTACCCTTGTTTTCAAGAGGGGCTCGAGCAGCTCTGCTTTGATCATGAAAGAGATGCTTTATCAAGTGCTGTCCAGTTCCTTTTATCAGCTCTCTGCAGAATGTTTTCTTATACGGATAAGTGCGTTTGGAAATTCTCATGACAGGAAAACAACTCACTGAGGGGGTGAAGAGAATAGGTTCACAGCACACTTTACTATTTCAGTGGGCTAATTGAAGCCCTTTCACCATAATACTTTGTTTAGTTTTTTCTTAATGCATATTCCAGCACCTGCCGGTGAAGCCTTCGTACCTTGTGCCACTGCTGTCTCGCTGACAGTGAATCATTAAATTAGCTGGGTGACACTGACTTGTCACACAGATAAAAGGTTTTCGTAGAAGTGTAGCCACCGTTAAAATGGGGACGCCTGGTATAGTATGATATCAACTAATAAAAAAGGATTGAAAGCATAATTATGTTTTCCTTATAATAAAATACAGCATAGATTTTTATTTAAATATATTTTAAAAATTGTTTTTTTTTGTCACAAAAGTTTCCTGTACAATACATTTTTAAGTGATATTGTACTGTATACATTACAAACAATATGCATACTACAAACGACACAATGAGGTTGATGATATTTTAAATACATACTACACAAAACAAAATAATATAATCCGGCTGAGTGTGTATATTCTGTAGCTATTTCAGAAATATATACAGGCAATTTTTTATTTTATTTTTGACTGCCAACCTGTAATGAGCCCACCAATGTAGGGTTATGATGGCCTGCATCAAACAACGCATCCAGTTTTGTCAGAAAAAGGCCTCTGGTTTTCGCAGCACGAATATTGACTGTATGTGGCACATTCCAAACAGCGATCATAAGATGGTGTTTTGACATGCTGATGCTAAGAATGGTGTGCGATGTAGCACCAGTGTTCTTCTCACCTTATGAGAGTGGCAAGGTAAAAAAAAAAAAAAACACATTTCTTTTAATAAAAAGGCTGTACATTTTGTGATGTTGTGAAACCAGAATGGAAGAGCCATTCCACTTATTGCTCATAATATAGCCTGTTTTAGAGGTAAAGGATGGTGCAGTAAGTGTCTCACTCAAGTGTATTTTAGCTGGGATAGATGCATTAGCTATGAATTGGACTGGCCTTCTGGTTATGAGACGGTTTCAATAAAACATGCATTAAAAAGCACTTACACATCTTGTTTGACCCAGGTCAGGTGCAGCAGCGAGAGGTAATACTCCAACACACTGTTCTCTAGCACTTTACTTTGAAAAGAGATGACGCTAATTTGTACGTGGTATTTGATAAGTGTGTTTCTTGCAGATAAGCAGAAACCAAAAAAGCAAAATTCATTGCGTTAATTCTATCCCTAGTTTAAACACCCCCTTGACACTACCTTTAGTAGGCCTGGGGCCCACTATTTTTTTATTTGTGGGGCAGTAGGCCTACTGGTACAAGGCAAGATGAATACTGTCAGTAATCTAAAATGAGATTACATAGTTTAAAGATTTTATTTGACTAATGAACTATGATGAGGTGAGGACTTTAATCACAGCACCCAACACATTTTTCTCACTTCCATTCCATTCCAAATTAGGCTACTGCTTCTTTAAAGGTGGTGTGTAGGACTTGAGTTTGCTTACTGTCACTTGTTAAGAAGCACTAAGACTACTTTATAACATCCAAATTCTCTCTGGATCATAAATTGTATTTGATTTCTCTAGGAGGCTAATACTGTAGTATTTAACAGATATTAATAAGAAATAACTTTCCAGCTGCTATAGGCTACTACTTTAATTATGTTTCATACAAAGTATTCTAGATTCTAGTTCTAAAAAAAATCACACATCTGTTCACTCGAAACCCCGCCTCCCAAGGAAATGAAGGGAGTGTGTTTGACACGTGATTCATTTACCAAATCCAGTATGGCGGAATTGTTTCGTGAATGATTTCCACTGGGTCTCTTACCGTTGGGTCCTAAACCCTGCACTGTGCAAGCAGCAGCGATCGCGTTCAAGCTTTGTGAGATTTTGGAGAAATTGCAACCGAAGACCGCTTAACAAGGTAGGCAACTGTTCGGCTAAAAGCTTTTCGTCCAGCGAGTAGCGCGACAAAAAAATACGTTTATTACTTGTTTGCTAGGCGTTTACACTTTCTGAGACAGTATTGAACTTGGTTTTCCCACTGTATTGCCTGTACTTATATTCCTGAACATTATAATTATGGTGTACGACTTTTGTGTAAGGTCATTATTGTTTTTCGATACTACGATTTGCAATGTCCATAAAAACAATCCATATGAATTGTTGTGCAACATTCAGGCGCGCTGCGAACTAACTGATTCAACCAGATAACTATTGATCAGGAAAAGCGACTATTATATAGTCTAGTGGTATGTGACATCATGCTTAGGGGACGATATCTTATTCAACTTTTAGTACAACCATATTACATTGTTTAAAAGAGACCGTGCACGGTTTCTATTGTGATTTTTCTTCTGAAATTATGACTGTCACCCTGTTAAGGCAATATGTACAAATCTCAGATGTAAGGTGACTGTCAACCGCTGTTTTAGTTTTTGGACAGAGAAAGAAGAATCTTGTGCACTAAATGCGATCACAGATTAAAACATTTATTTTACATAATGTATTATATTATATTATGCATATACAGCCTGTAAAGTACGGTTGAATCACTGAGGTTGAACCACTGCTCCAAAAACTTTGGGTGTAAACCTGCCTTGGTCATGTGTAAACATAAGACTCCAGCGCGGGCTAGGCTCAGCTCCAACTCTTAAAGCCTCTACATCAGAAAATATTCCCTGAACATTCCAGCTCCCAAGGACTGGTGTTATGCACTTGTAAATTCCGGGCCCCACAGGAAGAAGGTCATAGCTGCCTTTCACAAATGTTGGCCCAGCTCTGTTTCTTAATATGACTGTTCAGGGAGCTAACCTAATACACGTTCAAATGTTGCTTTTCAGATGCAGAATAATCATGTAAACAATATATAATTTGAGATTATATAGGAAAATAAAACTTTTATTATTGTTATATTTTCCAGGTAGATGTATTATGCTCAATGTACATATGACTCCTTTCAGGATTTAATGTCTTCTTAAAGTGTGTGCATGTGTGTGTATGTGTATTATGTCTGTGACTAATTTGCACAAACATAAGAAGAGCTGGTTGAGGGTAAACTGAAAAAATGTTTGGTTAAATCTCTATGCCTGATTTATTGACTTCCAAGCTCTCTTTGTACATCCTATTGTACTTTAAACATTCCCCAAGGTTACCTGTATCATGCTTTTTATTATAGATATTGTACTTTTCATTTTGTGTATTCACATAATTTAGTCATACAAGCAAGCATGCTTTAATTATTCTAGTTTACCACAAACAAGATAGAATAATTATTAAGATATTAAATTGTAATGTGAAATTACTGTCAAATGAGCGTTAAACCAGGCTGTGGATGTATTTGTCACATTTTTATCACTACATGTATACTTCTACATGTAGTGTATATTCCATTCCATAGTTTAACTATATGACTGCAATTATTTTGTGGGAGATTAACTTTTGCTTGTTAATAACTCAACAAATTATAAATAATGCAATGAACGGCCTATGAAATGCTATTCTGTCAGAGGGAGTGTAATTAGAGAGTTGGACAGAGTCATAAGTACTTGTACATATTTATTTGGAGGATTAACAAATGCTATTATTTAGAGTGGTTTACAATGATTGCAACAGTAAAATACACTTAAAATCCCAGGTTGCCAACATTATGAGTGGCTAATAGTGTAATGGTCAAATTCATGGTGCCCAAAGAAAAAAAATAGCTTTTTTCTATAAGTAACATTAGATCCATTAGGTATAGCTGTTAAAAAGAATAACAGCACAATACACAACTATTTATGATATTACATTAATACTTTTAAAATGTATTAATACTTTAACATCATTATTGTGCCAATTTGTGAGTGGGTGTAACTTACTCTCCATAGTGTTGACATTTGTAATAGCTCCTATTAATTTTTGTTTTCTATGACCTGTTTAATATGTTGACTAATACTGTGGACATGGTTGTATTAATAGCTGTGTTCAGCTTTATACAATTATTTTTGTAAACAGGGACTTACTGTATGTCACAGGATATTTCACATGTTCAGTCAGGGTTCCTTACTTGTGTATGGTTTAGAGACAAACAAATTAACAATGGCCCAAAACCAGTTTTAGTACTGTATGTTTAGGACGATTGGTCTGTATGATATGTGATCCTGAACTTAACCTTCTCCTGAGAAGGCTAGGTGCAGCATAAGGTGCCATGGCAATTGAATCAAGTAAATAATCACAGTGACTGAGAACATACAGGGGTGTGTGCAGGATAGCTTAAACGTCTTGCTGTTCAACTTTAAGCCAATTGGTC
Organism: Amblyopsis hoosieri; assembly: GCA_027564755.1. Classification (NCBI taxonomy): domain Eukaryota; kingdom Metazoa; phylum Chordata; class Actinopteri; order Percopsiformes; family Amblyopsidae; genus Amblyopsis; species Amblyopsis hoosieri. The sequence continues at coordinate 1,865 of JAODUE010013883.1, read as the reverse complement.
CTGGGTTGATCCCTGACATTCTCATCTTACCTGTTAGCATCTATGAGAAAGGTGCTACATGAGCTACTCCTCTATAGGTTAGGTAATTTAACTATCTGTAAACACTGGATAAAAGTGTTGGTTAAACTCACGACTTGGTCAGTAAAGCTTATATCGTATTACGCTCAAGGAAAATATATTTTATATTTAATCACATATAAAATTAATTGTAGATTAGGCTAAACTACACTAGGCTATATCATTAAGCTTGATATTTGTATAGGCAAATAGTTTTCTTCCCTCAAATGTAATAACTAAGCCTACTTAAATAAGCCTACTTAAATAAGTTAATTGAGACACATTTCAATATTAAAGAATAAAACACAAAATAAATGTTCATAAGGAAAAAAAATTAAATCTATAAACAAGTTGCCACACTTCTGTTTTACGCTGTTGCTAGGCCTGTCACGCTAACAGTTTTTTGTTGGTTATATTATTGTCCCAGAAATATTTGCGATAAACTATATTATTGTCATTTTAAGGGCAGACAAGAAAAGACAAGGGTAGAATGGTTGACTAAATAATCCAGTGTAAAGGAGTCGATAAAGGAACCAGGGAGAGCGGTAATTTAACTAAAACACGGAACCTTTTAATATATAGTAGCCACAAGTAGCCACACGCTACAAGACATTGCGCCATCAAATCAAGCATCCAACACATGTACATACATTATAGCATGCATGACACAACTGTCGCGGTATAGGCTGGCTGTGAATTACGTTCTGATGAGCAGAAATGTCATGGTATTTTAGAATGAAAGTGACGCAGTTCATGTTTTAGAGATTGTTACAGTATGTGGGTAAGTAGCGTGCCTTGTAAAGCAAACTCTAAGCAAACAAAAACTGTTAGACAATTCTGAATGCACCTTGTTTCCGCTATTGTCATGCCACGTGAATTATTTGTTGTGATTGATTAAACCATGTACTGCTTGGTAGGCTATTAAAACCTCTTACTTGCGATAGGCACACCCCCACTCCCCATCTCTCGATGGAGTCTAATTTTGTTTTTTACATGTCTCACACATGATGTCATACATCATTGAAACACAAAGAGTCTGAACTAACCATATAATCAATCTATTATTGCCCAATTTAAACACTTTTAATAGATTAGCCGATATAACAGGTATATCACCATTTGCGTGTGCAATAATTGCACACGCATGCGCACAGATATTTTGAATGTAATCCTAGCACGCAAAGTCTCAACGCGACACAGCGTTTGAAAGCCGAGACTTTGCGCTGTCTGGCAATATGATCTGTTTCTCTCTACCACAATCCCTCGCCAAGTTAGTTTACAATAGACATCTGTAATTATTTGATCTACTTAAAATTTCGAATAGAGAACTTCCTTACCTTTGCTGATTTTCTTTATACATATTTGGTTACATTGGATACATCAACGACAACTAGTATTTCCATCCGGTCTGATTCAATCTAAGATGAAGTTTGACTCTGAGTTGATGATCACGTCTTCTTCTGGTGTTCGATGTTTCTGATGCAGGCCAATGTTGTATTTTTTTTTTGATAGGGGAGGTTGCCTAACTTGGTTCCTCTGTTATTTAAGAGAGAAGCAAACCCAGAAAGAAACTACACCTCCCAGACTTCCTCATGGGGTCTAAAGTATCACGTGTATGGGATTTTTCAATGGGTTTTATGAATGAATGGTGAAATTCAGGTGACGTATCGTGTGAAAATTGTGGCACTTGGGTCTATAATAGACCACAGCATGTTTTAACAATGAATCTGAAGAAATATTTCTGAATCTGAATGCATTTGAATAAATATATATATATATATATATATATATATATACACAGTCTATAT
>JAODUE010013863.1:0-26312 GCA_027564755.1 Amblyopsis hoosieri | reverse complement strand
TATATATATATGTGTGTGTGTGTGTGTATATATATATATATATATGTGTGTGTGTGTGTATATATATATATATATATATATATATGGATGCATGCCTGATTTGTTTTAGATTATCAAGCAGCATTGTCGTGAAAATGTCCCAGCCTGCTTGTGACCAATGAAGTTGACCATAATGGATCGATAAAAAGCAGGGTACATAAAGTAACTCTAAAGATGTATTAAATGTCCTGATAGATCCACAACGGAGGAACGCAGTTCATGCTCCCTATAGATTTATTTTTATTTAAATTAGATGTATATATAGCGACGTGCTGGCATGCTGGCCTATCACTTTTTCTCCTTGTTGTAAATTGAAATCTGATACCGTGCATTTTGAGGCAGCTCTGTCTGCTGTGCGGTGCATGCAATGAGAGGAATGCTTGGCACTTGAGACATGCACATTTCAGCTGAGGTAATCTCTGTGTCAGTAAATGGCTGGGGAGTGGTTGCCAGGATTGGCTGTTTTTAGGCATTGCCGGAAGGGGTAGGAGAGGTGGGAAAAAGAAAATGCTTCAGTTCACTTTGTTCTGTTAGGCACTTTATTTGTTCCTAGTAAGGTTTACTGAGGTCAAATTTTCTTAGTTTAAATGGAAGCGTGATTATCCCCTTCCCATGGACACAAGACTGTCAAAAGCTCATTAGGTGTTTTTATGTGTTGGAAAACACATGAGTTAAATATTTAATATTTTCTCTAAATTAGATAAGGTGTCTGTACTGTAAACCATGGGCTCACTGACACAGATTAGCCACAGTAATCATGCCAGAAGATGGCTGAGCTTGTAGAGATAATTCACTGGGCGTTGTACAGACAGTTTTACCTGTTCATGATCTGCATAGTTTGCAATCATCTAATTTGGTCTGTTTTAATTTCTCTTTAGGTAGCCTATATTCTGTCTTAAAAGTATATTAAGATATTTGTAAGATAATGCGCATGGTCAAATTCACGAAACAGTTCCTTGCTAGCTTACCTTTGTGTATGCTTAATATTTTTTTTTATAAATAACATTTCAAAGTGGTGCAGACTGCACAATATGCTGTAATACAATATTCAATAATAATACATAACTTCCAGTTTGTGCGGTGGAGCTTCTGATGGAGCGCCCTATGGCACTGAACAGAGAGGTGTTTTTGTTTTGATTAAGTTAAAATATGAACAATATCAAGTACGCATCACTTCAAATCTACATTATTTTATTCAAGATACCTCCAGGAACTACCAAAAACTAAAGTTACCAATGTCCATCGAATTGTGAACGATTACTGTCAGTTAAACGGTAAAAAATAAATCATATTTGACCTTTACACAGTAAAATAAATATACGCTTAAATCAACATTATGATCTGAATGGGTACGTCATGCATTTAACAAACATGTTTACTTTAGGAATAAAAAGCCATAGACAGGCTGTGTTATGATGAGGACTGTAACATATGTATGAGATGACATGGCTGCTGTATAGCAGCTAGCCTACACAGTATCCAGCTACTGGTACTGGTATAGCCCACACGACACCGTTAGTTCGTTGTACAGTATTTAAACAATCCTGTACAGGAAAGCGTGTTTCTTCACTTGCAGTAGCATATCTGTTTTGCTTATTTCTTTTAAATAAATAAGATTACTTATGTACAGTTCTGAGTGTCATTTCATACTGTTCTCAGCACAGCTGTGATTACTCAGTCGCACATATTATCCATTCTAAATACAACTTTTTAGTTTTTTAGTTTTTTATTGTTTGTGCAGGATCGGTTAACGGGCATCGGTTATCCATCATAATTCTTTTTTTAAATAAGCACTGATTACGTCAAGTCAAGTCATTTTATTTATAAAGCACATTTAAAAACAGCAAATGCTGACCAAAGTGCTGTACACATCAATGCAATACAATTAATAAATAAAACAAAACTATAAAACACAATACACACCAAACAAGACAGTTTTAGCATAGTGTCCCAGAACTTACTTGAATGCTAAAGAGTGCATGTGTGTACGTTATGTATATATTACCCAGAAGAGAATATTACGCCGTCAGATCAGTTCAAACTAATTTAGTTACCACCTTTTCCGATAAGCGGAAGCAATGAGTCTTGTTTTCTGGTTTGGTATGTGACGTTCGACATTAATAATTCAGACAGAAAGTGAACCGTGAGTAGATATAAACTGAATTTGACAGTGTATTGGATTAGAATCGCTAATCCCACCTTTAATTGTCGCAGGGAAATGAAATAGGACACCTTGAAAGCAGTACAACTGTCAATTACAAGACAGTAGGCTTTGCTGCACAGTGATTACTGAGGAAGATAAACATGGAATCTGGGGCAGGAGATGGAAAGGAACACAAAGGAGGTCTGGCCTAATTTGTGGGCTATTTGGAATGACTAGTGCTGGAACTGATGCTGTCTAAAATGGTTTCTCTTTGAACAACTACTGGGTTAGCAATTGCACTACTTGGCTCCCGATGACGAAGTTACTCCTTAATAATAGAGGTTTGAGCTATGAAGAGAAGAGTAGGAGTGCTCTTTGGTAGAGAGGCTTTATTTGTACATCTACATTTATAGTGTGCTACTAGGCTGGCCTTTCATTTGGGATCTTTGGCATTATCGTATTGTTTGTGGTCAAATCATTTGAGTTATGACAATATGGAAAGTTGCTTAGAAAATAAAATGTACATAGTACGACATATGCATCTGGTTAGGATTAACGGTGTGTGTGTGTGTGTGTGTGTGTGTGTGTTTATACAGTAGTTTTCTGCATATAAAGGAATGTATAGTAGGTGTATTGACTTATTCTTTTTTTTCTTCTATGCTTTTTTTTTTTGTTTGTCCATAGGAACTGCTAAACAAATATTTAATTGAGAACTCCACGAATGCAGAGAGCAAAGTCTTCTATCTTAAGATGAAGGGGGACTACTATAGATACCTGGCTGAAGTTGCAGCTGGAGCAGATAGGACAGGTGAGAAAATCTTCTCTCTTACTAATTTGATGTAATGCAGAAACATTATATACAACACATATGCATGAGTTAAATATTGTATTTAAAATGTTACAATTTTTAGCATTTTTTTAGGTGTTGAAAAGCACAACCGTTTTTTAACCTATCTGAAATATCAGCAAGACGTGACAGAATTGGAAGGGTTTTATCCCATTGTATGAGTCCTATAAAAGGCAATGGTGTTAAATGCACTGCTGCGTCACACTCGCGTGACCACAAGGCCTTGTCTGATAGGAGGATATAAGAGTAGTGGGTGTCGGCCAACTATGCGGGCCTCCAGATCTCCCAAAGGGCACATGCTGTGACACACACATTCTTTTCCTCTGCCTGAACTCTTCACTTATATGCACTCCTGGCTAGATTAAAGTGTAACTGCAAAATGTTTTGTTTTTTAAACTGTTAACTAAGTAATATGATTGATCTGTGATGAGACACATCACTGCTGGTGTTAATAATGTAAAAATTCACGTCTTTATAAAAATCAGCATTTTATGGGCTGGAAACAGAACTACACATTCTGGCTACCCCAGGACCTGGCTGGTTTTCATTGGTACACTTGGTATGCTCATACGACATCAAATTAAAATGTGTAATTTTACAACACCTTGTTCTGTACATATAAAATAGGAAGTGGATTTCCTTTTTTAATTCTGCTTTTAAAAATTTATTTTACTTTGTGTATCCACAGCGACCATTGAGAGCTCTCAAGAGGCTTACCAGCAGGCATTTAACATTAGCAAGGAGGAGATGGATCCCACACACCCCATTCGCTTGGGCCTGGCCCTTAATTTCTCCGTCTTCTACTACGAGATCCTCAACTCGCCCGAGAAGGCCTGCCTCTTGGCCAAACAGGTCACTTGTTCCCGTTACCACCCACCTACATTAAGCCAGGATTTTATTGTGAAATATTTCAGATGTTCACATCATTCCAGCCTATATTTTACATAGGGCTGCACGATTTGACCTAAAATCAATATCACGATTAATTGAACATTTTATCTCGATTACGATTAATTAACACATTTTTTTTTTTTGCTTTTGTTTGAGTTCTGCTCCATGATGCTTGTTTCCATTCAGCCGACTAGACGGGCGGAGTTACGTGAATACACCATAGAACTATAAAAAGGAATACACACGCGGTAGTATTCAGCACCTTTTGTAAAAACGTACTATTTGTATATTTTGCAGGGCTTTTATTTTGAAGTCAATAAATCTGTTTACCCCCAACACAGTGGGAAAATGGTGAACTTGAATGAGAGCAGAGAAGAGAATAGATGAGCTTGTCAGTGAATGGTTAAAACACACGGCAATAGTTAAATCATGTAAATGGGGTTATATTTCAGTCTATTCAAATGTCAGATTATCTGCCTGCAGTTGCGCGTTTTCCCAATTGCTTACTAGGCCTATTTACTACCCATGCTGTTCAAATGTGCGTTTAAGCGCTGTACATAACTCTGTCCCTGTATATTTGAACCATTTTCTCCATGACAGAAATACTTTACAGAAGGCAAACTAATCTCAATCGTAAGTGGCTCCAAGTGAGAGGATGAGGGTATCTCAGTAGATACTTCTTGTTTTTTGATGTGTGTGTGGGATTGTCACGTGTCTGGGTCCCGACAAATAGGTTTATCTGTAAAACATGCGTCTTCTATTTGCGTTGCGCTTGATTGAACAGGATTTTTGTTTAAATAAATAAAAAACAGACATAGGAAAATTACGTCCGTTTTGGTTTCGATTACTTTTCGGTTAATCATGCAGCCCTAATTTGACCCCTTGTGTATGGAGATGTGTTGTGTGTATGAATTGATTTAGATCTTGTGCATTCATGGTAAAGGATTATCACAAGTGGCTCGTGAATCTTAAAATACTGAATTAAGAACCTCTATGATATGTGAATCAATCTCTCCCTTTTGTTTTCGGAGCTCAATGTAAAGGTGTCTTTTTTTTTCTTTTTTTTTTTGTGTGCCTCTTTTCTGTCAATAGGCATTTGACGACGCCATTGCAGAGCTTGACAAGCTGAACGAGGAGTCCTACAAAGACAGCACTCTGATCATGCAGCTCCTCAGAGACAACCTTACAGTATGTTTATTGCTCACACACATACATGGTCAAACATGACATACGTGGTCGTCATCACAGCAGACCAGATAGCAAGCTGTGAGACATGACATTTGGCATGAAGAATGGAGAGTTTATTAATTATATTTGTTGTTAAGCACCTATTTTATTTTTTAAATGTTTTTATTGTGTGTTTGTTGTTTTCCAGTTATGGACATCTGACAATGCTACAGAGGAGGGTGAGGGTGGAGAAGGAGGAGAGGCTGGAGAGAACGAGAATTAAAACTACAATCCTCAATGTTTGGGTCATCTCCAAAAATATAAGAGAAAAAAAAAACTTTTTACACGTCTCCATTCCTTATTGCTCCACACAAAAAGAAAAAAGCGCTGAATCCATTACTGAAAAGAACTATGTATGAGATATAAAATATATAAAACATTTTACAATAAGCATAGGAAACATTACTTTTGATAGTTTTTTGTTCTGGCCTTCCATATGTGCAGTCCCTTCTGTAGAAACCATTAATAGCTTCACTTTGTATCTAAATTCTAGTTCAAAACGAAGGCAAAGAACAACCACAGGCCCGATTGAACAACTGGAAACTCCAGTCCCATTGTCAATCTCAATACCCCAGTAGAATTGGACAACGGTTTAAGAACTAGTTGCCCCCTAATTCCTTTTTAATGTATTTTCTTCTACATAGTTCTATGGTACGGTTACCGCTGCTGAAAGTTATTTTGAAACTGACACATTATATCCATACTACAGGGAGAGCCAGTGTAATGTATAATGCTGGCACCAACTGTTTTAATAATACCAGGTACCAATTGGTTAAATCTCACTTAGTGGTCCTGGTTATGAGGCCACTGTTTAACTGAAGCATGTCCTGTTTTGGGGAACAACAGTGCGTCTTTGTCCGACAAAGTACAGGGATCTTTTATGGAACGACAATTCCATCATGCATGTTTCAATGTTACACTGGAATGGAAACAAATGCTATCATGCACATCAAGTGTCAAGAACTTATCAATGCAGGTTTGTATACATCTTAAAGAGGCTGTTTGGTTAGTTAAGTGATTGTAATTAGAGAATTGGACCACTATTGTGTTTTAATAATCGATTGTAGTCCCCAAAAACCTTGTGGAACTGTTTGATGCCCTATGTATCAGCTATGTAACCTGAATAAAAACATTTTATAAACCAAGTATGTTTGTCTGACACTTATGTTGTGCAGTGAATGAGTAAAATGAAATTAAAAAATAAAAGCTGCAATATTTACAGGAAATAATGCAATAAATGCATTGCTGCAATTAAGACATAGTAGGATATTGTGGTTTTAACGATGTTTAGAAAGGGACAGAACATTGTGGGTGTGACACTAAACACTACTTTTTTGTCAGGGATATAATTTAAGGTTGTCCAACTTGTGCATTGACTAAAAGTTAACGTATGTCTAGACCTACATGTTTTTACAGTAATTGTGACCATACTGTATACATATAATGTATACAATATTGTTGGTTATATTGTTGTTACTCCAATATCTTTAAGTATCGCAGCAGTATCCTAATCAATATTAGTACAATTGCGGGAAAGGCACTAGGCCTACATGCAATGGTGAAAGTGAACGCAAATACAATTACAATGTTTTAAATGTGCCAATATTTGTGTATTTATATAATGTATCTTATGAAAATCAAATAGAAAAAAAACGTAGTTTCCAAACATGTTGTCTATAACAGTTGAGGTGTCACAGCTTGCTGACATCCTGAGGTCCTGAACATATTTCACGCAAAAGCGGATGTTTTTCATCTGCCGTAAACACCGTAAACCAGTGCTTCCGGGTAGCTTAGCTAGCTGTCACCATCACTCCTTATGTTGAGTCGTTTTATTTATTCATATATACAATGAGGCACACATTATTGTTTATGTTGCTTGTCCCCTTGTTGGTCAATTGTGCGGTAAAACCACAAATAACGGAGGAAAGTCAGGAAGTAGACCCCGATGTCGGTAAGTAAACTGGGAGCTAGTTGGTAGGCTACAGCTAGTATACGGTACCTGTTATGGGAATTAAAGATGTTCGTTTGCGTAGTAATTTATATAATATTTAAATATGCTAAATGTTTGTAAATGTAAACATAGTTGGCTAACATTTCAGATATGAAAATTTATGTTATGAGCAGTCTAAATCTATCGTTACTGGTAGCTGTCTGACCACGGTACAGACAACGAGTTGTGTGCCCAGTGCCCACCATGCAGGATCTCGTTATTTGCATCTTCTAGAGGCTTTGAGCTCCATTCTGTCCGAGTATGAGGTCCTGCCATGGTCTGGCCTTCAGCTACACTCTGTAAGAAAGAGGGATGTCCACACCCAGTCACATCTGGAACGCCTTGTCAGCTTCAGAGCCTTGCACAAGTACAGCAACACTTTCAATTGTATTTAATAAAGGTAGATTAAGTGGCTTTAAATCATCGTATGAAATCAAGTATGTTTCAGTGTGCGGCACAAGGAAGTTTGATTTAAAAGAAAACTTTTTGTGGTTTGGGAAGATTCCAGGTCCAGGCATTTTGAATTAGTTATTTGGGTAAGAGTAAATATATACAGTTTGATCTGGATCTTTTTTCCCACCTTTTAATTGGTTTGGTTATTGGTCAGAAACTACTGTAGAAACCAGCATTTTTATTTTGTGTTTACAGGAATAGTAAATGCTTTTGTTTTGTCTCAGTAATCCAAATGGTATACTATCAATCAAGTTGACACTGTCTTTGTTTTTATTTATTATTTTAGAAATTTTAAACTTTACCTGAGCACAAATACCCTCCTGTTCACTGAGAACTTCAAGGCTGTGTTTGTTGATGAGCAAGGTAGAAATGAAAACTATGATGTTCCGTTGCAGAACTTCTTCACTGGACATGTTGTTGGTGAGTTGTTGATATATAATACAATATAATACATGCCGGTTTGTTATTCCTAAGCGTAACATATGTTTTGTCGTTGTCCTTGCAGGAGAGGAAAATTCACGTGTGCAGGCACACATAGATGGAGATGAGTTCTCCGCCCACATCCTAACTGATGAAGCTGAATATAATGTGGAGGTATTGACCAGCTTATGCTAACACCAATACTGGAGACCACCATACTTATTTGGTATTTTCCAAATTGATCCGAAGAGTGAAGTTACTAAACGTGGATCATCGCATCAATCCGTTTTAAAAAAGCCTTGCCAATGTGCCCCTCTCTCTCTCCCTGCCTCTCTCTCTCTGTGCCCAGCCCCTGTGGAGGTTCACAGAGTCAGAGCGTGACGGTCGCGTGCTGGTTTACCGCTCCGAGGACATCAGGAACCTCAGCCGGGTCGCCTCTCCCAAGGTGTGCGGCTACATCCACGGGCCAGAGGCCCAGAGCCTGCTGCCCGAGGCTGCCAGCAGGGACTGGGGAGGCCACGGGCAGGGTGAGTGTTGCACCCTCTTCATCAATGGGAGGGAGGGAAAGGTGTGTGGGAGAGGAGATCAGGCCCAACCTTCACGCCAGGCTAGTTTTTGCGGCGGCCTGAGAATGAAGGGAAAGGAGGAGAGAGCAGACAATGAATGTTGAAGGTGTAAATGCGGTGGGGGCAGGGAGGCGCTGGGTCGTGAGACACAAGTGGATACCGGTTGATTTAATAATTATTTTCTCTAAGAGTCATATTAATAAAAGCCTTTTCATCAGCAAACCCTAGCCTATGTTCTGCACAAGCACACTGGCGACAAAGGGGTATTGTGTAAGAAAAGACGAAAGCCTTTTGATTCCTTTGTGCTGCTTTGTATATGCAAAGCGTTATGAGAGCTAGGCAAGACGTCTGAAGTACCCTTCACATGTTCCTATTTAAAAACACTTGTGTGGCTAAATTAACGGAGTCCTTAAGGAGGCCAAGGCATTATAATTCATGGGACCCTGGTGGCGAATGAGAAGACGTTACTGGATCATTTCCAAAAGGCTCCTATGTTAGGCGTAGAATTAACCGAAGACTAAAGACATATAAACACTAAAATATTCCCATATGCTCCGTAATAGCCTGGATTGTGCATCATTATTCAGGGTTCCCACACATCCTGAAACACCTGGAAAACAGTTAACCAATTTTCCAGTCATGGAAAACACATGGAAAATGAGAGAACAATGTAAATGTTCCGGACAAACATATTAGTTTAATATTCTCCTATTTTACTATATCTGATACGGAATTACAGTACTAGATCTGTCAAGAGCTCCCTAAAACGGATATCATTGCCATCTGAAGGCTAAGGCTTAGCTATGTTTAGCGTCATATTACTGTTAACTTTAAAATGGTATGGAGTATTTTGTTTATGTTCTGAAAACACTGAACACAGTCACAAATTAGTTTGCAAGGAGTCCACGTCACAACTGTGTCATAATTGTGTGGACTTCATGGATCAGCTATCCCTGTGTGTCATACCAGCAAGATCATCCTTGAAACACCTTGGAAAAGTTGTGCGTTCATATTCGGCAAACGGGTACACGTTTGTAGCAAACCGTTTTAAAAAATGTGAACGATATGTGTAAACATTGTTAGATTTGTTTAAACTGTAACCCTTTGTTCAGCATTCATGTGTGTTCAGTACTACCTCCTCCTCAGACCCTTTGCTTGTGTTTGCAAACGTTTGAGGTGAACTCAAATTAAATGGAAAACTGTTTGAATATGTTAACTACATTTATTTATTTTTTGACAAAAATATTTTTTAATTAACATAGGCCTAGTCATTAGGCCTATACCGCAAATTGATAGTTTATTTTAGATGACATTATAGCAGAGCAACGCAGCATTTCTGGCTTTTAAAATACATTTATTATCAGTTCTGTATAGAATAGGAGTGTACACGCCATTTTATGTCCCGCACAGTTACACAATTTAAAAATGATGTATGCATTTGTTGTGTTCCCCGGACATTAAGCATTCTAACGATCAAATAGGCTTTTCGTGAGTTCTCAGGTAACTGGCAAAAGCTTTTTAACAATACAAATGTATAGTTTCAATATATAAACACAGGGGGACGGGCGGAGCATGAGCCTTTACACAGAAACTCAGCCTGCATTGCCGACCGCACCCCTTTTACTGTATGTGAATACGCACAAACTCAAATTAATGCTAACACCGACTCAACTAACCAACGTCTTCACCACAGTCGTAGCACCCTTTAACACCAATTTAGGCAGGCACAGTTTGCCAACCCTGTCTTTTCCTTGATAACCCCGAGTTAAATCTTTAGTAGGTTGAACTCTATTTATAGTATGTGCAACTGGTATTGCTTGAAAGCAGCACTGGGAGGTTTCTCTTTCAAATATGGGGAATGTTTGATTTGTCATGGTTTTGATATTATTGTAAAGGGCATACTGTGTCGCACAACTTAATCAGTTCACAGTTACACTGATCAAGAAGCCGGGTTGCTAAAAGCGAAAACGAGGGCAATTAACAATAGCATAGTGGAGCATGACCTCATTGTTTCACTTCCTTACATTGACATCTATTTACATTCCTTTAGTTAATGCTTTAATACTGATACATCTGGTGTATGTACGCCTCTATCTGTCTCTGCTGTACCTATCTGAAGCCTTATATATGTTGGTTTGTTTTCTTGAACATCAATAAAAATCATTCCATTCTTATTTAGTCCAGAATAAAGTGTTCCGACATCTTTTGCTCTCTTGCCAGCTATCCTTACCCTGTGTCATGTGTCTCTGTGTGTTTGACCCTGTTCACCTTCCGCTGTGTTCTTCTGAAGAGCCTCATCACAGAGAGAAGCGCTACACTCACAACCACAAGAAGAACACCTGCCCCCTGCTGCTAGTGGCAGACTACCGCTTCTTCAAGTACATGGGCCGCGAGGAGGAGAGCGTGACCATAAACTACTTGGTATGGTCCTCTGGTTTATCCTGTACCCCTTAGTATGCTGACTATTGGTATGGTCCTCTGGTTTATCCTGTCCCCCTTAGTATGCTGACTATTGGTATGGTATGGTCCTCTGGTTTATCCTGTACCCCTTAGTATGCTGACTATTGGTATGGTATGGTCCTCTGGTTTATCCTGTACCCCTTAGTATGCTGACTAATGGGCTCACCATGGAGCAGTTAAGCTTAATGGGCCCATTTCTTCCATACTCTAGATTGAGTTGATCGACCGAGTGGACGATATCTATAGGAACACCACATGGAATGAGGAGTTCAAAGGCTACGGCGTTCAGATTCAACAGGTGTGTTTTGTGTTTTTCTGTGTGTGCACACGCATGCGTTTGTGCTCCATTATTATCTTTCTTTTAAGCGTCAGAGTTCACTAAACAGCATGATGGCTTCATTGTATGGGGTGTCGCTTCCTGATGTGAGCCTGAGCATAACGGTGGCCCTTATTGAATTGACAAGCATTTTTCCCCCTCTCACTCTGAAAGCTTTTGTCTGTTCCTCATGGGGTCATTTAATTTGTTCCACGGGCTTTGGGAATGAATGGAGACAGTGTTTGTCCTTACTGTGAAGCCACGATTTTCTCACTGAAGAGGTATGCATTCGTTTAGATTCTCTGAATCATTTAGAAGTCCTACTGACCTTTTAATGAGCTGGCGAGCTTCTAGAGGTTTCTCTACAGAGGCTCAAATCATGACACAACTTATGACTCCCACTATAAGTTGCCTTCCGACAAGAAGAAATTATGTGAGAGGCATTTGCCTCTCTTTGTTTTCTATATGTATTTTCTTCTACTTAGTACTGCATTATACATATCGATTCTGTTCTAGTTGGAACTAAAACAGAGGCAGGACAATCTAGCGGTTATGGTGATCACACACTGTGCCTTTTTAAATGATCAGACTTCCCTATCACCATTCTCAGATAATCGTCAACAAAAAGCCTACCGAGTCGCCCCTTGGCCATACGGGCTCCAACTGGGTCCACTACAACATGGAGAACAGCCCAGTGAGGGGAAAGGAGGTCTGGGATGTCAAGAGACTCCTGGAGGTGAGAAAGATGCAGTTGAGCTGCAGGAGATGGGCTTCATTATGCCATGCTACAACCTCCTGTTTTGGGCAGGGCGTGTCCATATGTTATGTCCATATGAGTGTGTGTGAGTGTGCGCATGCATGAAGTGTGATCACTATTGCTAACACGTTTGTTTGTGTCCGATAGCAATTCAGTTCAGACATAGCCGACAATGCGTCCACAGTGTGTCTGGCTCATCTGTTCACCTACCAGGACTTTGATGAGGGGACCCTGGGCCTGGCCTACGTGGCCCCCTCCAAAGACCAAGCCCTGGGGGGCCTCTGTCCAAAACGTAAGGGCTCAGCACTGAGTGGTGGAATAACATAAACATGAAATGCATCCTGTACATGGAATTTAAACATGTAATGTAAAGCCTGCATAGTCCATGAACAGGGATAGTCATCCAAATGTCAAGGAAATATAGACGTAATGTATTTTTCATCTGGTCTTCATGCGTTTAGTGCAAGACACACCTCTGGTAGACATGCTGGATTTAAATATAGTAAATCACGGGCTTCACGGCTGGCCACAGGACAGCATACGGAAATGTTATTACAGGGTCGCTGAACTGCAGACTATAGACTGATTATCTCTCCTGTCTTGTGTGTGTGTAGCATACTATCCCTCTCATTCGGTCAAGAAGCCTAGCTACCTCAACACTGGATTAACCAGCACAAAGAACTATGGGAAAACCATTCTAACAAAGGTGTGTTATATCCACGGTCTTAATGTACTTTGTGAAGGTGAACCACTACATTATTCTGGGTGTACCATTTCCTAGCAAAGATGATGCAACTTTGTGCAACACTGCACTAAAAACAAATGTCTCTTTTGTATCTGTGGTCTGTATAAATCATTTAGGCTATTTCAGTATGTGTTTTTTTAGCCCTATAAATGAATGTTGCTGTGTTCTGTTTATTAGAGACCCAAAACCTTGTTATTTAATTGATGTAAAATGTGGCTCCATAAATCGCAAATTTCTATTTTATAATTTGAGTGACAGGATTATACAATTACGCCATGACCTGACATTTGATTGTAATTCAGTGTGAATTCAGTGTTTATACTTTGTGTGTTGGGGGATTTTCCGACCAGGAAGCAGACCTGGTGACCACCCATGAGCTTGGCCATAACTTCGGAGCTGAGCATGACCCTGACAACATTGCCAACTGTGCCCCCAGCGATGACCAGGGGGGAAAGTTTGTCATGTATCCCATTGCTGTGAGCGGAGACCACGTCAACAACAAGGTATGTTACCGTGTTACCTTTTTAAAGGGGACACATTATGCCAAACTTTCACATGTTGACAGTTCTCTGATGTCTTAATGTAATGGCTTTGACATGCTTTGGTCAAAACAACGAAAGGATGTCTAAATAGCCTCACATCCATTTTATTGACTTTTCCTTTACCGTAAATGCAAACGAGCCACTGCTCACTCTGCCCCCTCTTCCTCAGAACATGCAGAGTGGAAGCAAGTAGGTTATTGTAAGGCTTTTATAATGGTGTTTGTCAACAATGACACAAGGACATGACATTCTAATGGCAATGACAAGTTAATTGACGTAAAAATGTGCTTTCGAGAGATAGACTTAAGATTTTGAGCAAGTTACAAGCTTTTGCCGGAAAGACATTTTGTTTTGCTGTTTGTAGGAATTGTTTTGAGAAATGTAAAAGCTGGTTTGCAACTGTTAAGTCTGACTCGAAAAATGTACCAAAGCGACTGAGAAATACTGTAAACTCTTTGTTCTAGAGTTGTTATTTAAATGTCTTTATTATCTTATTTAAATGTATTCATTCATGTGTTCCTCCTTTCCCTCCAAAGCGCTTCTCCAGCTGCAGTAAGATCTCCATAGGGAAGACACTGAGTATCAAGGCTCCGCAGTGCTTCAAGGAGAGGAACAGTAAGGTCTGTGGAAACTCTCGTGTCGAGCAAGGGGAGCAGTGCGACCCTGGCCTCCTCCATCTCAACTCGGACCCCTGCTGCACGTCTGACTGCAAGTTCAAAGCTGCCGCACAGTGCAGGTAGGAGCGCACTTGCAAACGTCTCATAATGGCTGGGAACGCCCATGCCCTGAACGCCCATGCCCTGAACGCCCATGCCCTGAACGGCCATGCCCTGAACGGCCATGCCCTGAACGGCCATGCCCTGGTTGTCCATACCCAGAAACATAATAGCTATTCAACTCTAATCACGTTGCCGTTTCAAAACATAACACCCAGTCATTCTCCCACCCTGTTTTCTTCACAGTGACAGGAACAGCGTTTGCTGTAAGAATTGCAAGTTCGAGCGCGCAGGCAAGAAGTGCCAGGAGCCTATTAGTGCTACCTGTAAAGGCGAGTCCAGTTGCACAGGTGAGCACCATCTCAATATGCCCTGCTTGTTGGCAATGCTATGTACAAGACAGCACACTTCAAATGGGCTTTGAGACTAACATACAGTACAGGTACAGCAAATGGGCTTTGAGACTAACATAACATACAGTACAGGTACAGCAAATGGGCTTTGAGACTAACATAACATACAGTACAGGCACAACACATGGGTTTTGAGACTAACATAACATACAGTACAGGCACAGCAAATGGGCTTTGAGACTAACATAACATACAGTACAGGCACAGCACACGGGCTTTGAGACTAACATAACATACAGTACAGGCACAACACATGGGTTTTGGGACTAACATAACATACAGTACAGGTACAACACATGGGTTTTGGGACTAACATAACATACAGTACAGCACATGGGCTTTGAGACTAACATAACATACAGTACAGGCACAACACATGGGCTTTGAGACTAACATAACATACAGTACAGGCACAGCACATGGGTTTTGAGACTAACATAACATACAGTACAGCACATGGGCTTTGAGACTAACATAACATACAGTACAGGCACAGCAAATGGGCTTTGAGACTAACATAACATTCAGTACAGGCACAGCACATGGGCTTTGAGACTAACAGTGCCACACAGGCACAAATTCCCATGTGTAAACAGCACCACTACATGGCCACTACTAAGCATTGCAAGCTGTGTTTTTCTCCCCGTGTGCTAGGCAACGGCAGCGAGTGTCCTCCCCCTAAGAACGCTATAGACGACACGCCGTGTGTGGACAACGGTCGGTGTCACGGTGGAGAGTGTAACCCGTTCTGCGAGGCCATGCAGAACCTGCAGTCCTGTGCGTGCAACGGTAAGGTTGGCATGTGCTGCCTGAGGTGCCATCAGTGTTGCTGAAATACTTTTCATAGCAAGCGGTCAAGTTTAAATGTGCAAAACACGTTGTTTTGCAGAGACGGAGCATTCCTGTAAAGTGTGCTGCAGGGTCAAAGGTGGCAACTGCTCTCCTTTCACTCAAACTAATGGCAGCTCCCTGTATCTGCGCAAGGGCAAACCCTGCACCGTGGGCTTCTGTGTTGAGAACGTGAGATTGTCCCTCTACTTTCCAGCCATGTCATTTATTTTCCAACGTCGACATTACAGCAAACACATTAACAGGACGGTGAACGGAAGTGCTTGTTGTTGTGGTGTGTGTGTGTGCGTGCACTGTCTTCATAATGACTGTGTGTGGGTGGGGGTTGTGTCCTCACAGGGAAAGTGCATGAAGCAAGTGCAGGATGTAATTGAGAGGCTGTGGGATTTCATTGACAGACTGGACATCAACACATTCAGTAAGGCATCTTACATTCAGTTTCAGCGTGTTGAAGCCAAAACACAGATGGACTCTTCATATAAGATGGGTTTTCATACTTGATGCAGTGTGCATCATCTCCTAGGTTTTACAGTAAGATGGACGTGACTAGGCCTGTCACGGTAATTACTATATCGACTTATTGTGCGATATATGGACATGACCTCGATAATTTTTCAGACCGCAATAATACTGTATTTACACAACTTATGTATTAATATAAAAAGGTTACGCTATCTCTCTCCCTGCTTCCCATGACTCCTTTAAACTGGTTTATTTACTCAGCCATTCCACGCTTGTCTTTTCTTCTCCGCCCTTAAAACGGAAATAATATAATTTATCACAATTATTTCTGGGACAATATATCGACCAACAAAAACCAGTTGTCGTGACAGGCCTATACGTAGCCAGGAACTCATACTGCAGTGGTTTTACCATTCGCTTCCTCCGCTCCTCCCCCGTCAGGGAAGTTCCTGGCGGATAACATTGTGGGCTCGGTAGTGGGGTTCTCTCTCATCTTCTGGATCCCCCTCAGTATCCTGGTTCACTGTGTGGTAAGGATGTCGTGTGTGGCTGTAACCCCCAATATCCACCGGGCGCGTCTCTGTCGCGTTCCGGCTCCGTCACAGAGCTCTTTTCAATGCAAGTGAACTACCAGAGCGTCCAAGGAGCGTCCAAGGAGCGTCCAAGGAGCGTCCCAGGGGCGTCCCAGGGGCGTCCCAGGGGCGTCTCTCTGCTCGGCTCTGCTAAAATAGGCGGCAGTTAAATTATTTTGACTGAGACGCTTCTGAAAGCGACCAACTGCCAATCAGACAGAACTCAAAATTTTGGTTTGGTTTGTTGCTATGGAAACCCTGCTAAAACACAACAAAACGCTCCTGCTTCTGACACGCTGCCGGTGGGGCAGGCTGATGTGCAGATGACGGAGCAAAAACGGATTGCTGGCGCAACGGAACGGATACTCGCCCGGTGGAAATCAGGCTGTAACGCTTCACTGTAGCTCACCTCCACTGCTTTTGTGCTGTAACTCACTATGGTTGGTTGTCTCCCTGCATGCAGGACAAACGTCTGGACCAGCAGTACGAGGAGAACACCAAGTCATTCTTCTACTCTCCAAGTGTAAGTGTCGTTCCGGCGCTGCTCACGTGCACAGGGTTTTCAGCCACACTAACCGGACTAATACTGTAGCACCCCAACACACCCTTTGCTTAACATACTGACGTTATATGATCGAGGGGAGCGATGAAGTGTCACACTTGGTCGTTTACGAGGAGCTATCTGCCTTTTATTCATGTTTCCAAAACCCTGCGCTGACATGTAGGTTTTCTGGCAACAATGTATTAGAAAAAAGGAGTAAAACTAGTTGTAGTTTCATTAAACCTGTCTGGCTCCTTAAAGCAATTTTTTTTAGTAGTTCCTCAGACAAAGCCTTTATGTTCAATTGACCGATCTCATTTTAATTCTCCATGTAACAGTATTCCTCATGAGAACAGTTTATGTATAAATATTACTGCATAACAGGTATTTTATCACTTAAATCATATGAACTCAACAGAGGGGTCAAGGAGAGACTTGATTGGGTTTGGCAAAACGCCTAAATTAAGATAAGTTAGTGGCCATTGCAGGCCTCGCTCCCAAATTTGACCTCTAAATGACCTGTCCGTTTGCCTTGGCCCCTCCCATTCTTACTGGAACTGCAGCGGATGGTGGAAGTGTGTAGTAGAGCTCCTGCCCTAGGTGAGTGTGTGTCGTGGCTTGGTGTTGCAATGCGTTGCCATGGAGTTCATGAGAATGCATGGTTTGAGGAGGGGGGGGGGTCCTCCTACATGTGGGGGATACTCTTGAAGTCTGTATTTTCTTGATGTAATCTGTGATCTTGGTTCACAGTTGAAGCCCTGACAAAATACTAGGTGCTGAAGCCAGTACTTGTAACAGATGGCCCCCTGGGATGCCTGTCTGCGTTTATTCAGAGCTGTGTGGGATCACAGATTACCTCAAGAGTGTCTTCCAAGAGTATTTCAAGAGGAGAACCGAGGTGGTTGCTCTCCATCTTGGTCTTGTGAGGCCGGGATGGAGAGCGTGTTAAATGTTTGACGTTTGCATCCGTCGCTCTGTAGAACCACTAACAGACGTGTGTGTTTCCTGGCTGTCTGCACAGTGTTCTGTTAAGTACTTGCGTGTTTAGAGCAAGCGCTGACAATCTGAGGGTCCCCTCCGTTTCTCGTTTACTCCTTTTTTATTTTTATCAGTCATATCACATGACTGTGACTATCGTCTCTTTATTTCATGTTCAAACGCTTGGCGAGAGCCCAGTACAGTCATGATAATACTATGCTATCATGACGAAGGGTGTCATTGGACACCCAGTAAAAAGTGGAGCAAAGATTCCATTCCACCATCAGCGTTGCCATGGCCACCTCTCACCACCTCCCTCTCCCCCCACCCCACAGAGCCAGGAGGCGCTGAGCGGCCCCGACTCTGCACCCGTGCGCATCGTCAAGCCTCTTCCGCCTCCCTCCTCCTCCGGCGGCCGGACCGCGCCCTCCTTCCAGCCTGCCCAGCAGCAGCAGCAGGCCGTCCCCGCCGCGGCGGCGGCGGCCCCGGCCCCAGCGCCCAGCTGTGGCCCCGGGCCGGCCAGCGGGCCACGGATGATGGCCACCATCCAGGAGGACAGCAGCAACGAATCTCACCTGGGAGAGGAGGCCGAGCCCACAACCGCAGGAGCCTCCTTGTCGGCTACGAAGTCCTCCTACGAGGATCTGACCGAACACACGCCAGCCAGGGACCGTCACCGCCTGACCAGGCAGGCCCGCATTGACACCAAGGAGACAGAGTGCTGAGGACGCAGCAGTCGCACAGTGTGTAGATAGGACGTGCCATTTTGTCCACATTCACGCCATTCGTTTTGTGTATGCGGGGGTTTGTACCGAAAGCCACATGAGTTAACGTTAGATGTTGCGGTCAACTGGTCAGCTCTCTACCGAGGTATGTCATGGAGCCGAACAAAAAAAAAGTGCCTTTTTGTCGCTACATGTTGAAGCTTAGATTAGATAAGGCCAGCCACACAGGTCTGTGAATAACACTTTTAAGCCTGTTTAGCTCAGTTGGATGCAACATAATTCCAGGCAAATGTGTTTTCCTTGATGGAAAAAATGTGGCTGCGTTTGCTGTTACTTCATGGAGGTTGTAAAGAATGGAAAAGAAACCATGTTTTATAACAAGGCTATGCACAATGTGCTGTCTGTTCAAATACAACATGTTTTGTACTTAAGCACTGACCTTTGAATTCTAGTGAATTTGATTATACCTGTTTCCTATCACTGAAGCGATTAGTATTTACTGTATGTTACCATTGCTCTGTGTTTGTACGGTTATGGCATTTAATAATTCTACCTATTTTTTTCAACTGCAAAGCTTGAGTAATCAATTATTTTGTGAAATGGTTAACCACTAAATGTTTGAGATATTTACTTGCCTAAGGTTTTTTTTTTTTTTTATTCAACCTAGATGTTGCTCTTTGGTCACTTTCTTTCCTAGGCAGTTTATACCATTTGGGCCTTTACAAGTCATTGTTCTGTGCTGGTAGCAACATAACTACGAAAATGTAGAATCTGTCAATTTAATTTTGAATCCCCTCTACTTAACAGTACTGGTGCCAATTATAAGTGTCCAGTTGACAATGACTTTCATTTTGCGACAATCTTGTGAAACTAATGATCTTTATAGAAATGTTAATTGTTTTGTTACATACAAATATTGCAAATACCTTTTTGTGTTAAATATGATGTATTATATACACAGTACATGTTTTTTTATATGCCGTTTTTGCTAGCAATAGCCACACACATTAGAATGCAAAATAAACATTTGTGCTTATTGTGTATTTTCCTTTTTAGGGACCAAACATGCACTGTACATTTATTTGCTCCAACTGATTTGAGAATTTATTGCATGGCTAAAATAAAAAACAGGCCATCTACACAAATGACAGGATGAAGGAATGCCAGAAACATTAGATTTTTGCCTCCATAATTTAAAGGTTAGCCTTGTGATACCATCCTGATCTCGCAAGCTTCTTCCATCATGCATTTCAATCTGAAACCCCTCGATTCAAAAGTGTTTTCCTTACAAGTTGACTTCTTACCTGTATCTCACCCAATCAGTATGTTTAAGATCAGCCTGTACTGTAGATACCAAAATATACAACGTATGCCATTATCTCATCAAAAACTTCAGATAGCCACCGATAAGCCCGATTGTGCTCTAATCGGTCGACAAATGCTTTTGCATTGAGGGATTCCAGACTGATACTCGCGCTGAAGTCCAAACTAGCATGCAAGATCAGGATGGTCTCGCGAGGCTAGTAAAAGATCGGGATGATCTCGCGAGGCTAGTAAAAGGTAACTTTTTTTTTTGGAAAACAGTTCAAATGAGAGCCCGTCCTCTCACTGGCCACAGAGTAGACTAGCCTCTGGGTTCTTGGCGTCAACATCTCCCCAGTAGGGCAGGATGAAGGGCAGATCAGCTACCCGGCTCTCCAGTAGTCCCCATAGGTGCTGGGCCACAAACTGGTTCCCTTTGTCTGAGAGGTGCAGTCCATCAGACAGGTAGGATGTGTAGTCCTGTAGCGCATAACCAGAGAGACGGTAATCAGGACAAAGCAATACTTTCATCCATCAGAATCAGAATTATACACTAGTCAACTAGTCACTAGAAGAAACATGTTTACATTAATTTAAAAAGGCAGGCTTAATCATTCTCAACAACACTTGCTAACTGAGCTCAAATCAAACTCCCTCAGAAGCTTTGCCCCCCACATATTGAAACACATTGCAAAGCTATGCTGCATTGTTGTGAGCTGTTTTTGTTTAAGGTTGCATTTACGTATACAGGCCTGTGCAAAAATATCAGATATTTTTTTCACCACGAGCTTGGTACATGTAAATTGCTTTTCTTGTATTACTTCTCACCTGTCCATCTTTCTGCATAAGTGTCCAGAGGTCCAAGACATCTGTCCCGCAATGCCCAGCTGCCTGCACACACGCCTGGGCATACTGCCCTGCAACAGCGTTGAGGCGGTTCAGAGGACACCCTAGAAGACATTAAACAGAAGCCCCATAACTTATATCCTCCATTGTTCCAAAGGGTCATAAATGCCTTAAATTTGCACTAGCTGCTG
Source organism: Amblyopsis hoosieri (assembly GCA_027564755.1). Classification (NCBI taxonomy): domain Eukaryota; kingdom Metazoa; phylum Chordata; class Actinopteri; order Percopsiformes; family Amblyopsidae; genus Amblyopsis; species Amblyopsis hoosieri. The sequence goes on along the minus strand of JAODUE010013863.1, from coordinate 5,321 downwards.
ACTGCATTGATTTATTGATTGATTGACTGCACTGCTTAGGAGCACTGTATGATGGAGACGCTACCTTTTTATTACTTGAGTATTTATGTGCAAACACATGTTGATGAAGTCCTAAAATAGGGATTGGGCGCAATTTAATTTGCAACTTAACTTACAACTTAATTTAACACTGGAATCGGATCGGTACTCGGTATCGGCCAATACTCAAATTGCTGGTATCTGTATCGGGACTGAAAAAACTGTATCGTGCCATCCCTAGTCTGTATGAATGTAACAGTCTTGTTTTGCTTTGTATTGTAATTTTGTATGTGTCTAGGACCCTCTTGAAAATGAGATGGTTCACCATTTTACTGTAAATCGAATTTCTCCTCAAGAGATAATAAAGGTTAAACTGATAAAGACTGAACTGAATCCAACTGAAGCAGCAACCAAAGTGTTTGAGTGTGAGAGAGAGAGAGAGACCGAGAGACCTTTGAGCAGGCACTCCTTCTCCCAGGCTGGCTCGTGAAGAGGAGGGGGACTGATGAAAATGATCTTGCTTGTGGGCACGCCTGCTGAAGCAAGGTATCGGACCATATCCTTCAGGTTCTCAGAGTACTCCTGAAGAGGAACGTACTGCGGAGAGTTCTTCTCTGGCAGCCACGCCAAGGGAGCAGGGAGTCAATGCATGGATGGTTCATTAATAATCAAGCTGCTATAATATCACTATTAACAAAATCAGTTCAAAAAGGAAAACAGACAGACAGACATGATGAGACATTAAAATGTTTTTATATTCATAGTGAGTCCATTGTTAGCAGGCCTGGCCTGCTACATAAAAACCTACCTTCAAGAGAAACCTACCTTCAAGAGCACAGTCGTTGGCTCCGAAGAAGATGGCGACAGCTGCTATGTTATGGTCTGCTGAGTTCTGGCTAGGGATTAATCTAGGCAGAAGAAGCTTTGCCCATCTGGTGTTGTAGCCAGACAGTCCCCTGTTCAGAACGTCACATTTTCTGTTGGGCAAAGTAGTGGGTTAGTTCTCTGTCAAACATTCACTCTGTTAGTTTCCCCACTACATTTGTTGCATGCAAATGAATGTATCCAAATGCACTTACTGTATGTGCCTCATACTCTAGCATTTCGCAAGGGTTAGATTGTACACAATCGCAATAACTAATTGAGTTCTGTTCATAAATATGTTACTCCTTGTGGAATACAACCATTAAGATGCTGAGATATAGGTCTACTCACCTTACTAGTTTGTTGGCGATATCTGAACCCCAGCCCTTATCTTGGAATGAATTCTGAAGATCAAAAAGAAGTGTCCATTTAATTGTTACCGGTATGACTGAACGTCAAAATTTAAAGCAGAGAAACATACTAACCTGAGTGATAGAGTCTCCAAACAAAACTACCTGTGGCCACACAACCGTTTTTAATCTCGACATGACAAATACGAGTCTGGTTGAGTGAGCACATAGACTTCCGACCATGTGTTCACAGTGTTCCAGACAACTCGGAAGCCGGATATTTCCCTGTTAAGATTTTCAAATAAGGACATCCAGGTATTCCAGGTTTTTACATTAATTTTGTAGCCTACACACGTATAACAAGATGGGCAAAGCTTCTTCTTCTAGTATTATTTTGATAAAAAAATAAATGCGTCACATTTACGTTGGCTTTTTACTGTTTACACCATGCGCCGGATCAATGCCATCATTGATTGAGTGACGTCAAACAAATCCTCCACGTAGATCGTAAATAGCCTACATGCGTGATGTACCGTAGTAGTATATAAATTAATGTCCCCCCTTTAGTTCACTGAACCTACTCTGACGTACAGTGGCTTTGTCGGGAAATGACTTCAGGGTTGTCTGGAACGCAGCCATAATACAACCATGGTCAGCACCAGAATAGTCTGTCTGGCAGAGCTGTTGTGTTGCTGTGTAGGCCTATCTGTAAATACTATACCGGTTACTGCCTACATAAAGCTCTGCGCTGTCATAGCACCGGACAGACTTGAGTGACAATGAATATAGACTTCCTTACTTCAGGAAAGTCAGTCGAACTATACAATGTATCAGATGTTAATCACATATGCATATGAGCCTCTGTCCGGCACATAATGTAATTTTAAATTTACAATAAACAATGTATTTATTAATTACTTAGGAATTAATTTTTGAATATTTACTTTGAATAAAGGTGCTACAGCATCAGTTATCTGCTTATGATTGACATGTCAACCCAGTGTTGGTGATGCAATATAGGTCCTTCATTTCTAAACGCCAAGTAACTCAATTGGGATATGGTTATGATGAGTCAATAAAACTGTTAGTTAAACAGGTTTATTTAAAATATCTGCAGCTAGGCTATGTAACAGATGGTAACAGGCAGGTCAGAAGGATAACCTCCCCTTCAATGTCCCCCAGAAGCTGCTCCCCCATCTGCACCCCCCAAAATTGGACACACATTGCCAAGGATGGGATAGTATTGTATGGTTGCATGGTGTGGTCTGCACCACATTTTGTTTACAGAACCAGGGCTGTGTAGAAAACACCAGATACTTTTTTTTTCACCACTCACAAAGAACAGGCAGCTATAGTGGGGAGCTATAAATCCCTAATAATAAATTTATTACCGTCTAACTAATTGTGTTAGATTTTTCAAGTTCTTGTGAAAATTACAAGTTTTGAACTTCTATTTGCTCTTAGTGGCCTGTAGGTCTCAATGACCTAAGCAAAATAACATCTGTTATGTTCATGGTCAAAATGGACTGGTTGAAACTAGTGGTAAAGAAAGCCCATACTGTAGAACTAAACTATGCCAAGCAGTTTAGACAATTAGTAACTATTTTAAAGAGACTAATATTTTGTGAATAGTTACAAATATATTTTCTAATTGTGCAGTACTATTTCTTAATTTGATTTAATCATTTTTGAAGTAGTAACTAGTATCTAAAAGTAAAGGTATAGGTGGTAAAGGTAAATGTGCTTTTATTGTCACATACACATACATGTATGTAGCGAATTTCATCCTCTGCATCTAACCCATCCCTCAAGGAAGCAGTGGGCAGCCGCTGTGCAACGGACCAACTCCTGATTTTACACAGTGTCACTGGTCAAACGGCACTGATTTGAGAGTAAACCGAACATGTTTTTCTAGTATATTTGAATGTTGTGTGCTCAAACACTCACTCACATGGTGGACTGGGAGAGGATGTTTGTCCATCCGATGAATGAGCATTTACCTGAACTCTTGTACATTCATACAGCATTCGTACAGTATATAATGACCGGTCATAAAGAAAATTATGAAAATGTATTTTCTGTGTTCAGAAACAAGTTTGTTTTTGACATCGCAAAAATAGCCCAAACACTCACTGAAGGCTTTTTTTATCTTGTACTTCCATATAGTCTGTATAACATTAACTAACGGTAGCATTTATTATCCCACTTTGTCACTTAACAATTACTTCAATTAGTATATTGTAAATATTATCATCTTCATCTTCTATAGCGTTGGCTGGTTGGGATTTAAGTTTGTCAGCAAGTGTGGATGCAAAGCCAGGGGCTCAAATGTAGTTGTAAGTATTCTTCTCTCACTTTTTTAATCAATTGTTTATTATTATGAATCTAAACACATAAGAAATACATCCAATAATCTTCCTTTTTCCACATTAAGAACATTGCTAGACTCCGTCAATCACTCTTTGACACTGTGGCCGAAACCCTCTTACATGCCTTCATAACCTCCCATTTGGACTATTGTAATGGAGATCTGTATGGGGTCCCCAAAGCCCTGGACAGGCTCCACTATGTCCAAACTCACTCGCACCAAGACCTGGCAGCACATCACCCGAACCCTTATCCACCTTCACTTGCTCTTAATATAAACCCGCATTATTTACAAAATCCTCCTTCTCACTTACAAGTCCCTTCATGCCCTTAGCACCACCGTACCTCCTTGACCTCCTCCAACCCTATAACCCACCCCAGAGCCTCCGGTCCTCAGAAGCTGGCCTATTCTCCATTGCCCACACCAGACTCTGTATCTAGGCCTTCACAAAAATAAGTCGCAACAGAAGCGTTTCCAAATAATCTACTAGTTTAAAAACTGTTGCTCCAAATCGAGCACTACAGACTATAACCTACATCAAAGGAAAGTTTTATTCAATATCAAAGACTTCCAGGCTAAATGTGTTATTTATTTATCCATCAGTAGGCTAGTCTATAGGCTATGGTAAGTTATATAATATAATGATTTTTTTTTGTGTGTAGCTATTTGGATACTTTTAATAACATTATCATTTGTAAATTAGATCAGAAGATTGTCAAATTGTTTGTTATTGTTATTGATAGCCTTGACTAGTCAATTAAAAGGTTATGCAAAATAGGAGACTGACCATCACCAGTTATTTATGCAAGCATGTAACATTTATATTTTATCGTATTTTTAGTATAGTGCCCATAAATGCCAAAATATATTTTTGTCATGCTACATGTGATTTGTATATGTCACCACCACAAATCCCTTTGCCACCCTTGTTCCACCCCAATCAAAATGTCCTAGACACGCCCCTGCTTCAGCACTCATCACTGTAGACACTGTAAACATCTGGAGAGAATAGACCCACCTGTCATCACCTGTTCTATTATCCTCTGGGAGGCGCTACAGAGCACATTGTCCCTCTGTGTCAGTGTCATGGTCTTTGTACAATCATGAGACAACCATGCAACACTTCATGTTTTTTAAATGCTTTATTTGTTTATTGGGATGACTGTGCATGTTTGAGTATTTGTGTATTTCCCAGGCCCAGGCATACTTTCCGCGTCCATGGAACGTGGAGGACCAAAGCACTTTTTTTGTATAGAGAAATAGTGTGTAGTGTCAGTCATCCACAGCACATGGGACATTTTTAGTGCTGCTGCTGTTATTAAATGCCAAACATACACTACTAAACAGGCTACATTGCATTTAATTGAGACTAGGACAACAGCAACAAACGTTCTCTCAGTTGATTACAGATTTGATTTTTACCTTCATGACCAATTTAAAATTAAATATACCATTGTTAATGCCTCCTTAGCCATGGCAATCTGCGGCCACCTCCCTGGTCAGACACCAGGTTAAACCATCAGATCTCACTGTCCGGAGCATCGCTAGCAGCATGGATCTTTACAGCCTGTTATGAAATCAGTACAGTATCCTTAACATGACGACCTAATTTCCCTTCGGGGATAAATAAAGTTATCTATCTATCTATTACAGTTTTTTTCAATCGCTAACAAGCGCTTACCCATACTTCAGATACTTTTTCTAAACTCTTAACACAGACT
>JAODUE010013853.1:0-26318 GCA_027564755.1 Amblyopsis hoosieri | reverse complement strand
TTCGAGGTTTCACACTCTAAGTTACGACCTTTCAAACCTTATTTTTTCGGTTTCGAATTGTGGCAGGATTCTCACCCTATAATTAACATAGGTCTTAAAATTGCCATTCTCCTCTTTACATGAAACACAATAGTCATGTGCCAAATACAGTACTACAAGAAAATCTCTTTTTGGCCTTGATTATTATTTTTATGACACACCTGGTATACAGACATGATCATTACTCTGGCTACCAGTAGCATGCAGAATGGATTTTAAGGTCCTTCTTCTTACATACAGTTTAAGGCACTACATGGGCTAGGACCGCTCAAGCAATGGTCAACTACATACCCCCAGAACACTAAGGAAATCTGACAGTGGTCTACTGAAAGTTTCTAGTAAGAGCAATAAGAAATTCTGCGATGCAGCCTTTATTAACTATGCCCCCAAGATAGGGAACTCACTACCTATAGCTGTCAGGGAATCCGGCTCCGTAAATATCTAAAAAAAAAAAAAAAGAACTCATCTATTCAAATGAGCTTTTAGCTAGCTTGTAACTGTAATAATCTGCACTGCTAAACTGCTACAGAAAATGGTGCAACGTGACTGTTGTCTAGCTTAATCTGCTGTCATCGTATTTCTTACCTTATTTTAGGTGTTATGTTATTCAGTATCATATTATGTAAATATCTCATGGAAGGCCCGGTCGCCATACCGGTGTTGTTGTGGTGGGAAAAAGACCTGTGGCAGGCCTGTTTGGAACAGTGATCACAGAGACAAATTGTTGTCTGTGTATCAATCCCACTGAACAAGCATAGTCTAATAGTCTGTAGTTGTTTTGGTGAATATACATGCAGGGTCTGTATATCTGAGGCTATACGGCACCCTCATATGCGTACAAGTGAGTCTTGGTAATTCCTACACTGAGGTTAGTGGGTACAAGGGCATATAACCATCCATCAAAACATGTACTGATAACTAAACTTCTACTGGAATATGCATTTCCTCTATATAGGCACGGTGCTGAAGTTCTGACATAGCAACAAAAAGGATAAGGTTTACATTTTTCTTATATTTCTATTATCTGATTTCATTTTTATTAATGTATGTAATTTGTTGTATTCCTTTATACACCTGTTTTTAAATTTCTTATTAAAAAAAATAATCGTAACTATTTTATTTATGTTTTTCTCTGTATTTCTGTATTTGTTTATGGGAAACACAACGAGTGTACAGTATTCCCTCTCTGTAAAGCACTTTGAACTGCAATTCTGTATGAAAATGCTATATAAATAAAGATTATTATTATATTATTATTATTAGGCTTATGAAACTGAATCACTGCCCTGAACACTGCTGTTAGATACATCCGTTTCACATCAAATCCATCCATTCAGATATCTTCCAGTAGCAAAACACATACAGATCTGAGTCACACTAACACTAAGGTTAGTTTCACTGATGATATCCAAAAGTAAGACCCTAATAATTGCAGTGTTTATAGTGCTTCTTTTCTCCCACATTACATGTCTGTCCCTCTGCTTTAATGTTATAGGGTGCCTGTGCTGTTAGATTGACTCTCTTGGAACATTTGATGTCAGAGATGACTGTTCCTTCTTGCCAAGGAAGAGGTCATTTAAACAGTGCTTAGCCTCCACTAAGCTGCCTTTAAAACAAAAGAAACTAATTAGTGATATCAATTCAAACGTGACTGAGAGATGTTACACCCGGTCTGCACAGCTTTAACTTCTTCTTCTTCTTCTTCTTCTTCTTCTGCTTCTTCGTGTGTGTGTGCACATGTGAGTTGGTGTACATGAATGTGTGTTTGTGTCCATTCACTTGTTCAGCCTATATATGTGGGCCTCTCAAATTACTCTATTATCTGGTCTCTCCAGTCAGCAAGCTCATTAGGAAATGAGAAAAACAGCAATGAATGTAGGATTATAGGAGGAATGGCGGAAAGAAACGGAGTGATTTTTAAATTGTTTTGTCAGGGGTTGGTCTGTGCTTTTGGAGAAAGACAGAGAAAAAAGACGTAATGGCAGTGACTAAGCTAACCGGTTGTTTGTATCCAGGCCCCCCTTGCTGAAAGCTGTATTTTCTCCACAGTTTGAATTCCTTTTCCCAGGATAATTATCCTTTGTAGATGCCCATTCTCAGATAATGACTGCCTCGCCACTGAGCTAGGAAATTAACAGGGACCCTCTGTGCTAGAAACACAATGGAGGGACTAACCCTTGTATCAGCATTCAGCTAATTTTAACCAAGGACAGCAAGGGGGATGTTGTTGTCCATACCCCCCCACCCCACACACACACACATACACACACCCTACCAATAAGGAATAACATAATTTCATTTTGTGTATGATATCATCTTGAAGGAAGACAAAATGAAAAACTATTAAAAATAATAGACCAGGGTTAATGAAGTACAAGGCAACAGTGCCCCCTTGTGAAAGTGATAAGCAACATCGCTCTATTAAGCAAAACCATAGGAAGAGAAGTAGTTACAAACTTTGTTTCACACATGCACACACACACACACACACACACACACACACATACAATTGCACAAAATAGACCTGATTGTTCAGTCCAATGTTGCCAACACACATTCACACATTAGGAAAGGGGTTTTATGAAGTTATGCTGAAGTGCCAGAGATCTGTTGCATATGAATACATTTATCATATGAATAAAGCATTATCACAAGCTGGTATTCTGTCTAGGGATGGCTTTTTGTGCATGCATTAGTGCAGAGGGACCTCAGTTTTAATTAGACTAGCAAGCATTAACACGTTTATTTAGCGCTGTGCTAGCGCGAGCCGAGGTTTAATTATATACCGGTGAAGACAATGTTTCACCAGCTTGGTCCCTTTGTAAAGTAATAGCTACTGACATTCAGACTTTCATTTTTCATGATACTCTTAACTTCAATTAAAGCAGTTATCACAGGGAGGGCATGGGGTTCAGCGATTCAGATGCAAGTTAGAACTACCAGGCTATACATAATTATTGCATGTTAGTCATCGTACACTGCTATCAGGTTGAGAAGAAAGCCAATCTCACATGACCATTTAACACTGAAAATAATCGCCAATACCTAATGCCATCTGACCCCTATATTCTCAGACATCAGAATATAGGTGCGGGAGGGCTCATGGTATATTGTGCTATTCTGTTCACGCTTGCCGACCATGCAATTTACAGCATAGTTGCACTCCATATAATTGCCATTACCGGATGCTTAAGACTTCTCCACCCAATTAACTGTTGCTACACTCTGAAGTGTTAACGACAGAGAGATGGACAGCTTTATTTGTGCAATGGTAGGCTACATCGTGTGCCTATAACACACATGAGGAAGTGCTGGGAAGAGTTTCACAGCTATTACAGCTATCACAGCTATGGCTGCCGTAACCTTGTGCCAATTTACACATTTAAAAACCAAGCACAATTTCCCTCCATTAACCTTCCATAAGAAATATCTCCAAACAGTGATTTAGTGCCTTTGAATTAACATTCCACATTTCAAAGGGGAGGGTCAGTGTTCAAGATGGACGTTTATTAATAAGCAGACCCTGATGTGTGTACTGTATATGGTTAGCCCCAGAATAGTCGGTTAATCCTCCTCTGACTTTGAAGAGGAGGCGGCTGGATCTGTCCCTGTGCAGTCGAACACAACGAGTTTGCTGATGAAGTAAACGCTCCTCAAACCCTGGCTTATTGGGGTTGAGCGAGGTGCATTAAATCAATATTAAAACTGTGTGTGTGTGTGTGTGCGTGCATGTGTATGCGTGTGTGTAAGAGAGAGAGCGAGAAAGCAGAAAGTGTGTGTTTGGTGTGCATGTGTACTATAGCGTGTGTCAGTCATAAGGTGCGTGTGGGACAGACGGACAGCTTCATTGTCCTCATCTAACCTGACAGGCTGTTACTCTGCACTCTGGTCTGTTGGTGCCAGGCTTATTTATATGCTGCTGAGAGAGAGAGATCTAGGGGAGAGCAAATTGCCTTTGCACAGGGAGGGGCTGCTGTCATTGCTTAGATGTGTGTGTGTGTGTGTGTGCGTGCTTGTGTGTGTGTGTGTATGCATGTTTGTGTGTGTGTCTGTATGCGAGTTTGTGTGTGTGTGTGTGTGCGTGTGTGTGTGTGTGTGTGTGTGTGTGTGTGTGTGTGTGTGTGTGTGCGTGCGTGCATGCGTGTGTGTGTGTGTGCGCGTATGTATGTGTGGACTCACTTCTTCCTTTGCAACTTGACGGTATAAACTGAGTTGATTTAGCACAGGGAAAATAGAATGTCTTATTTTTTTTTGACAGGTTTATGGTGGGGTGTGTGCCACTGTACATCATGGATTCATCAATTTCACCTGAAGCATTGTTCACACCGGTCAACAAGCACAGGGGTGGGGGTGGGGGAGATGTTACATAACGTTCTGGGAAATGTATCCATCCATCCATCCATCCAGCTATGTGTGCGCGCACATACAATGTGAGCGTTCAATTGGGAAAGACAGAAAGTGAGACCTTTCCTGATTGGTGCAGCCCTGGTCTGTCCGGGCTGGCTCTGTCTGTAGGAGTGCAGCAGCTATACATCATAGGCCAACTGTGTCCTCCCGAGGCACCGATGCACAAAGCCAACAGAATCAATAAAGCCCAAGCTTAAGTCCTACTATTGTGCACACAGGCCATCCGCCTTGCTCAGCTTCCTCTTCCTCTACCATATTTTTTCTTTTTTGACCGTCCTGGGGTGACATCATTTATCTACGTCTGACTACAACCTCTGTCAATATTATCTCTGGCTGCCCTTGTGCCTGGCCCCAGCTGAGCACGTTGATACACAGAGGAGCTGTCAGCCTTGACTGGATGGACGGACAGACAGACAGACAGACAGACAGACAGACAGACAGACAGAAAAAGAAGCAAAGAAAGACAGAAATATGGAAAAACAAGAAATAAAGAAAGAAAGAAAGACAGAAAGACAGACAAACAAACAATATGGATGTGAGACCCTAAGGATCACTGTCTGGTCATTTGGCTTCTTAGGTGCGTCACTACCTGCATCACATAAACGTGCTCTAATTTTTCCAAAGGTGCAAAGAGAAGGGAACTGTTGGGGGGCCAAATGTTCTCCAAACAGGCCGTCTAAATGATGGAGGACCCGGCGCAGTAACCACAAACCATTTCAGACAGCGGTAGAAATGCATTTAGAGAGATAGAGGGAGCATGGGGAGTAGTTCACGGTAATTAAACCGGAGCGTCAATGTCACTGCTACCTGTTTACGAGCCAACAGGGTGGCCATTTCCTGCCGAGCACACAGTTGCCAGCGAGTCACACTGTCGATTATCAATATGAAGTCTTCCCACAAATCGTGTTGGTTATATTTTGTGGAATGGTTGTGGATGTCTTTTCATTCTTTTTTTATCTCTAATGGAGCTATTCCCTCTTAAAATTGGTTCCTCAGAAACAACAGTTAGGTTGATGTAATAAAGAATAAATTGAGGAATTATATCCAAAACGTTATTAAGAAAACATTTGGCTAAAAAAACATTGCGTTTTTTTATTAAGACTGTGATAGAGCTGTCAGCACAACACACATCTTTACATATTTAGCTTCATTTTGAGATTTGTTTGTGTGTGTGTGTGTGTGTGTGTGTGTGTGTGTGTGTGTGTGTGTGTGTGTGTGCGTGTGCGTAAAAGCAGAAGCCATAGGCCCAGGGGCCACAGTGGCCCCTGACCAGCTGTGGTCGCCCAGGCCAGCTGGTTCATTAGGCAAATTCTTTCCATTCAAAAAGGTATTGATCTTCACTCAAAATGGTCTTTGTGTGTGTGTGTGTGTGTGTGTGTGTGTGTGCGTGCGTTTGCATATGCACGTGCGTGCTAGTGGTTCTAGTGATCCACAATCAAATCAAACACCAAGCAATAATACACAGTGACTGCCAGAGGTTGCTCCACTATCAGTCCACCATCAGACTAGCTAAAACAGCAAGCATGTCTCCAAATTACTCTCACATGAATAGTCATAACCGCTCATTCACTTTGACAGAAAACAAACAGCTCATAATTGTTTCCCTGTTGAGCATTCATTAAAGCCTTGTTAGGAGATCTATAGCGCAGTGCGATGGGAGGTAGCCTAACAGACAAACACAAACAACAATACAACACAAACACGAACATGTTTGCAGACATTCCCATAGTCTGTCCTCTCTCTCTCACCCACAAAAACCTGTTCAACACTGTAGAAAGAAATGGTATACCATGATAAGAAACTGACTTACCAGACACTGTCACCAATATCTACTCAATGCGGTGCACAAATAAGCTCTTTCGCAAACCTAACCATTCATTTCAGCAGACACATGCCCCAGTATACGCACACAAACCACAGACACATACTCCCATGAACAGTCTCCTATAGCTGTGAGTGCACACAGAGAGCACAGTTACCAACAAGGGTCCACAGTGTTGCTGTGATTTAAGGCCTTGTGGGGCTGGGAGACGTGAGGCTCACTAATCACACACTGTGTCAGCTTGGACTTGCTGACGGTTGTAGCCTACACCCTCACGATGACACTAAAGAAATCAAGATGCGGAGATGCTCATTTAGTGGTTCACTCACACACTAACACGCGCCATCACTTGGGAGATAGAGCATCCATGTGTGTTCTGTGATGTAAAGGGCCATTTAAACACATTATTCATACAAATATCTAGCCCTATTTATTATACAGCTCTTGGTTTTGCTTATATTGCTTAGCATATACCACACACACGCATTCTGGCACCCACTGAGTGTAAAGACGAGGTATCTGGCTGTGTTCCTAAACTCTGATTACATATCATTATCTATACTACAGCAGAGAATATCATTTCAAGACAAATTGGCCCACCAGGAGAAGAGAGGGGAGCTTGCAATAATCATGGCCACCAAACGTGTTCAGACACCATAGAGGAACCAGCTGTGTCGTTTGCATGCCCATCCCAACCAACGCTGGCCTGGCACCGCATCGTACGCATCACAGTTTTGGGGTTTAGTGGTTCATGTATCTCCACAAGATGATTTTCCTACATCACTGCTTGCAGATTAGTCTGTGTCAGGCCAACCAGTAGTTCAACTGAAATACTTTGTCCATATGCACCGATATCCACCTGTTAAGGAAAGCTTGTAGGACTCACTTATAGCTCGTCCTAATTCATTCTTAATATTTATGCCGTGACATTTTTGCAGAGCTGTTGAAATCCCTTATATATTATTATTATTATTTTTATATGTATATTCAGCTCTGAGGTAAGCTGTTTAGCCGAAATGCTTAAGCAACGTGACCTCTAAAGGTTTTGCTATCTATTCCTTCCGTCCGACTTTAATTTAAGATGTGCTACGCCACTCTTTTTGGAGTACGTTCTTTTTTGTATTATCATTAGATTTAAGCCCTCTTTTTTTTTTTTTTGGAAGCGCGATTCTTTTCCCTCTTTCTACGTATGCTGTCAGTAAAAAACACACGTAAATCCAGTGCTGAAACTTTGTCTGTTTTGTTGTTTGCTTGAGTACTGCTGTATCAACCATCCAAGCAGGCTCTTGGGTGTCCAGATCTCGTATATGTGTGACTGTTTGGCTCCTGCTGCCTTGCAGGTACCCGGTGAACTAAGGTCAGCAGGTATGACTGGAAACATGTAGGTTACCAAGTGTTCCCAAGGCTTTGAAAACCTGCAGTTGCTGTCGTCCAGTCTCTCCTTCCCCCAGTACCTTTACCTTTTGGCGTTATTGGCCTTCATGTTGGTTGTTCATTTTGACTGACCTCCACACCTCACAGATTGATGTCTGTTGGGTTATGTTATATTTTACAATGAATTAGACACATTTTGTGGCTTTCCGTTTGAGTATTACATGTGAGATTAATTCATCCAGGCTCAGAGAATTGCTGCACGATTCAAATGTAGGCAAACCGTGAGAAACAATGTATAGTATATAGCAGATAAATGCAGGTAGACAGATGAAAGACAAACAGACAGGACGCCTGAAACACAGAGAAGGAACAAGTCTGTGTGTGTGTGTGTGTGTGTGTGTGTGTGGTTATAGAAGGGTTGGGGGATGGGAAAAAGGAACCTGGAATAAACCACCGCTGTTCATGTATTCAACTCATTTGTTACATAAATTCTCCTCAAAACGGATGGTATTGTGTGGAAAAGTTGTTAAAAGGAAGTTGAAAGGATTTAAACAAAGTAGATGCTAAACCTCACACCCAATCTCAACAAAATGAAATGAATAAACAAACCTCAGTGTGCTTTCTGAGTGTGTGTGTGTGTGTGTGTGTGTGTGTGTGTGTGTGTATGTGTGTTGAGGAAGAGAGCCAGGGAAGGCAATGGGACCAGTGAAGCGGGTTAATTCTACAGCCGCTGAGCATGGAGAGTAAAAGCCCAGTAGACACATGTGCGCACACACACACACACATACACACAGCTCACAAAGCCAGTGGCAGTGGTTTTATGTTTGTGAAATAAATTACCACAATTTCAGCCATTCACATATATAATAATAATAATAATAAACGCATGCATGTACACGCACACTTCCGTTTCATATTTGTCATAAACCAACTGTAGTCCAATTACGTCGGAGTCAAGCCTTTGGAGCATTACCCTCACTAGATATAGCAATATTTCAACTATATTTCCTGCTTAATGTTGGCCCCTGTTCACAGTAATTACCGTCCACATAATGTGCATCAACCACACTCTAATGCCGTTATACAGCAATATAGATGTAATTAGTCTAATTTACCCAGGTTATATAATCTTTTAAAATACAGGCGTACACACGCACACACACGCACACACACACACGTTTCGTGCTACGAGGCTGTGAGCAGCCTGCTGCAGACAGTGATGGTATGTGGGCATATAGAAGTAGCCAAGTGAGTTATGACGGAGAGCAGACCCTCCGGGCAAACAGCCAGGGGAAGGGAGGCAAGAGGCGAGGGTGGCAGGTGGAGGCAGGTGGAGAATATGGGACGGTTGGGAGAGAGAGAGAGAGAGAGAGAGAGAGAGAGAGAGGGTGAGTCACAGCACAACATAAATGGGTGTCACAACAGCCAGGATAGTGGGAGGGAGGTAGTGTCAGAGAGGAGAGAGTGGGAGGGAGCTAGGAAACAAGGACACACTGTAAGGAGAGGGAGGGAGGGTCGAGAGAAGCGTGTGTTTATGGAGGAATGTGGCGGTGCTCTCCTGATGGGAGATGTGTGACCACACCACACCGGGAAGGAGAGAAAACATCCCAACTTGCCAGGCAACGCTTTGTGCACGCTGATCCAGGGAGAGACATAGACGAGAATGGAGGTACGTCACCTTCATGTGAACAGGAAAAAGCAGCAGGGGCTGTTTGTTGTTGTTCTGAAGACTTAGCCGAACTTAAGAGAAACAGATCTCACGCAGTGAAAGGTATGCTTCATTAACTGTCTACCTGCGTTGGCTGTGTGTTCAGTTCATTTCAGGTTGAGAACATTTGATGAGGTGTTTTTATTTTTACAGTTAAGTTACAAGGTTGAGCTCAAAGCTCGTCCGCAGAGTAGGAGTCCAACTGGTTTTACGGTTTGTACTTTACAGCGTAGCTATTACATTTTTTTGCTGCATATTTCAGGACATGCTACCAGTAGTTCTAAGTTAAATGGAAGCTTTGAACTTTTTTTTTCGAACACTGCCAATTATGTTCTTAACTTCCAGCAAGGCAAAGACAAAACACAGTCATCACTGTTGCAGAATCATAGGGATTATACACTTGTTTAAAGAGGACCCTGGACATAGTTATTGAGAAAAATATACAGCAGTGACACACATCTGTTTATAATAGCTGCTTTTCATGCAAAGCAGAAATGTGTTTGCCTATATCACAGATGTCACTCCACATTGTCTACAAAAGACATCTGCTTCACTGTCCTGGAATAGTTTGACGTTTTGTTGAATATTTCAACACTTTTGTTGTATAAAGGAGGCCAATCCAAACACACCCAGTTTTGCCATTGTGACACTTGTGTGTACAGTATGTGTTGAAACCTGTAGCAGGGAACCTTGGTTTCAGTGCACTAATGAAAAGATGACATGCTGCAGATAAATAGTCCTGTTGAGGCATGTTTGGACTGCTATAACGTATCGTAAGAAACACACAAGAGACATACAGTACAGAAACCAAATAACAGGGTGTGGAGGATGAATGTACTCTAGAACATACATTCATGTGATTCATTGCTTTTCTTGTGCCTAACTAATTGTGAATATACTGTTTTTTGTTCATGATTCATAACTCGTGCAGAAAAACAACCACCCACATACGGTACAAGTCCATTTTTGTATGTTGTATAGATCATCATCTCTATGATGTGATGAACCACTGGAGCTGTCATGACCTGCGAATGAAGAAGACATTTCCTAAAATAGATGTCCTAGTTATCCAAATACAGCATCCTCTCAGTTAAGGCTTTTGTGGCAGGGAAGTGTATCCACTCAGCTCAGCGCAGGATGTTACTCTCTTAACGTTTCCATTAGTGACTCTCAGACCAACACAGATGATTCACTGTGAAAACAAGAAACTCTAGCATGATAATGGAGTGTAGCATGCAACTGTATGTAACTGTTAGGTTTAACTGTGACTTGGTGCTATTTAAAAAAAAAAAACATGTACACCACCACTATCTAAGCAGAGACTCCTCGTGAGATTCCCCACACTTATACAGGTATTGCCTCTTCCAGCACAAATTCTTAACCGATACTGTGTCTTGATGATATACAACAGTATTCCCCTTCTAAGTGAGCTCATTGTATCTCCTCGTACTCCTACATGCAGGCACAAATAGCCATTGTAGATTAGGAAGATGGGAGGATGGCTTGGCTCCAAAATGATTTATCGCTGGGTCTTCACAACTAGCATGGTCAGTGTGCCAAGAGACAGACCTCATTCTTTTCTGCCTAAACCACCATGGGCTTATAAGGATGGATTATCAGGGTTGAACAGGCACAGCTTGGCCAAACATATCTCTTGAAGGTTATGTTTCCACATGAAATAGGGCAAATATATGTGATTCTGTAGGAGCTGTAATGTGATTGAAGTGCCCATTTATATCGCTTATGTCCTCATATTATGTTTATTTGATATTACTTAGCAGCAGTGTTTGGCAAGTTACTCAGGAATTGTAATAAGTTACTATTTACTTATTACTTTACTTATTACTGGGTAATAAAAGTAATTATTTACATGATTAGTTACATTACTATATTACTTTCACAATCACTACCCTGCCTCACCCCTTCTGAAAAATGACCAGTGTAGCCAACTCATTTTAGAATGAATTTTGAATCATCTTTATTGGAACAATAATTAACCTTAGGAGTCAGCAATCAGCCAAAGTGAAAACACTGCAGTCTCTCAAACCAGATGATTGGACAGGCTGGTTCCATTAGCCTACTCTACGTTTGCAAGGACTAGAAATCTCATAAAGTAATAATATTAGAGTTATGAATTAACTAGCTAGCTACTAGTAACTAGTTACTGCCGAACACTGCTTAGCAGAAAAGGTTTCAAATGTCAAACTTAATTTGAAGTGAACATTGATGTGAGCATTGTCCTTGATGTGCTCATCTCAGACTAAATGTTGCATAATGTACTGATGTTCTGTACCAGCAGGATATATAATGATTTACATGATTTATGAACAAGACTTTAAAATAATTTGGATTTTGAGATTTTATAATGCATTATAATGCATGCTATACTGGCAATCCAAAAAGGACCAGGCTAGGACAGAAGTAACTATTTCAGAATGCAAATACTGCAAAAACACTGAATGTACTTTTTCTTACCATCATTTTTCACTTTGTCTTTAGTGTGAAGAAGGCATAAAAGCTCCATGAGTAAATATTTTATACGTTCGTAGCTGGCCTGCTCTGGTCTGCCCTGTGCAGAACACTGTGTACGGCTCTTTAAACCCAATGTTGGATAGAATCCAAGGCGCTTAATAAGTAAGGGTCATAAAGGAAAACAGTGAACGTAATAATCAATCTTGGATGGGAGGACATATAAAAAGCACATTTAGGCATTTAAATTTTGACCTTACGGGCTTCACGTTGCATCCTGATCACAACTGTTAGTGATTCCATTTAAACTCCATTACAAATATATATCCCTATATCCCAGCTGTCAGGGATATGTAAATGCCTCCTCTGCAATAGCCAGTGAGGAGCTCTGGCAACCATGTTATACAGTGTATTAAAAGCAAGGAGGGAGAATGTTTTCTTAGCCGAATGTCTCATTCAGATGCACCCCTAATAGGATTTAAAACTCGCTCTAATTTCAACAGGGCAGAGACGGCAATAAATACTGACCCCATAAGACATTAAAAAACACTGACATTAAATGAAGTGAGTGCTATGGCCTCCACCCACATGATGTTCCCTTATTGAACCATATGCTTCCATCCCATAAAAAGTGAAACTTTGCACAGTGGACCCATTGACTGTGTTGATAAGACAATATGAAAGGCACCAATGAATGATGCGAAGTCAGTTAGAGGGAAATATCTCTCTGTCTTTGCCATTCTCTTTCTTTTTGTATGCATCTCATGGCTTTTCCATATCTCTGCCTTCTCTCCGTTACTGGTATTACATCTCCTTACTCTATGGCAGTAATGAGTGTCTGCTATTCCACTTCAGCACGGAAGCCCTATTCATGCTCAATCTCCTCCACAATGAACTAAATGGATTACCCAATTAGCTGCTATTGAATCCAACTGCGTGTGTGTGTGCCTGTGAACATGTCGGTTCTAAGTGCATGTCAGTGCCTGTGTGTGTGTGTGTGTGTGTGTGTGTGCGCGCTTGGCAAGTAAGTGAAAGTTAATGATTGATGGTGGTCTCTGTCCAAGACCCCATTCCCAGTTGATGGCAGCTCAGCATTTGTCACACTGGCAACGTAGGTACGATACCACACACAGCAAATAACATTTAAACACTTGTCTTTCTTGTAGCTATTGAAGAACAAGGATACCCTAATGTACTGTATGCACTGTATTAACAGATGTATTATTGTGCTGTTTTATACATGTTTTCAATGTGGCTTCACAAGACACTATAGCAAGGATGGAAATATGTGTGGGAAGGCTAAAGATGTTGGGAAAGAAAGAGCTTTCCTCTTCAATAATTCAGCATACCAGTCACCAGTCATTAAATGCTCTCAGGAGTGTGCGTGAATGTGTCATTTATTTCTTCTTCTTTTTGTCATTTAAAGGTACACTCCTTGATTTGTGTATGGAATTGCTCTTGCGTTTGCAAAAGCATTGTTGTTTTGCACACATACTGTGACCCTACATGCCCCTCCCACACCTGATTGTTGAGTGACAGGCACCCCATTCTACTCCTCCCCTACTACAGCAGTCCTAGTGTTTCAACCCCCCCCCCTCCTCCCAACCACACACATCCCATTCCTTTTTGTGGACAATTACTAAATATTTTATCTAGGGGATGTTCTGGTGGTTGCTAGGATGCAATAGAGCTGTACCTATAACGTAACATCTAAGTGTGGTAGAATCCATGGAAAATGGAAATGCCCATGGCAACTTGTTATCCATGAGCCACTTTCACTTTGATTTGAGAGCCAGATCGATTTTGGTTATAAAGCATGTTATCTATATTGGGAACAATATGTGCAGTGGTTTTGTGCGTCAAGCTGGAGTTCTAATAAGGTATGAGGTATTATTGAGTCATAATTGATGTTAACATATTGTGTTGTCTTTTACTTCATAATAATCTGGTCTTTTCTTGCTGCATAAATATAGAGCAAGTTATCCTTAAAATAATAGAAATATCTTCTATTTCATTTAATCACTCAAAATTATATGACTGTACTGTATTATTACTAGTAACTACGGGATTAAAGGTAGAATCAGCATTATACATTTTAAACAAAAGAAAATGGGAAATGCAAGAACCGTGTCTGACCCATAAAAACAGACACAATGAACTAGATCATCTTCCACAAACATCTGCTAGGAATTAGGCGTACCATGCAGACAGTGAGAATCACAGTGCCATTTGGCACCTTTATAGTGTAGCCCTGAAAGTACAGTGCGAACAGCATAGCTCATGGTCATTGTTTGCAGGTATACATCTGGTTCCTTTATAATGTTCTACTGTCTTCCACTACTTGCATGCGCTAATGGATTGGCTATGCTCTGATTGTGTGTCTGTGTGTAAGTAGGTGGGGGGGGGGTGTGTGGCTGTCAGCTGGTCTTCTGTGGACCAGTGCTTTGTGTGAAGGAGGTCAATGGGGGCAACCCCCACACTACATACAGTGCAGACATACGTAGGGCGCATAGGGAGATGAAGTGAAACCGGCAACAATGAAAACATTCTGTTCCAGAGGGGTGAAGACAACACTTTCTAAACTTAAAATCAGCACAAAACATAGACATGCACAACATTATGTCACAAAGTTCATTCCGTTTGTCTAGACGGCTATGGCCATCTTAGAAATAAATGTTGTAATTTATTCAATGTTAGCATTTTTAGTGGCCATTATTTAACACCATCTCCGACAAGTTCACAGACACTATGACCTAAACGTCACTTGCCAGACACTAACATTTATAAACAGCAAGTAATGCATTCGGTTTCACTTCAAACCAGTGTAAATCCTTTGGATTTGAATGAAGAATAATGCATTTAGAGTGGTCTGCTAGCTAACAACTGCTTAGTCCAAGCAGGGATATGACTGTTATGGAGCTGGGTCGGGCTGGGAGTGAATATCACCATTATGTGCTTTTGTGTGTGCAGCAGGAACTCATGGGAAGTGTTGTTGAATGATGGCAAATAATAAAGGTTGTACATTTGTTCATATGAACAAGGAATTCAATTATTAATGCCAAATATACCCAGTTAGCCTAGAATACAAATAAAATTGTCAGCTGCAGGGTAAGGCCAACTGCATTGAAAAATGTGGGCTGGTGAAAAAAGGGCAAGTCTGGAAATTGGGGTAGGACTAGCCATTACACTGTAAATGGGCACATGAGTATAAGAAAAAGAGTGTAACTGGCACACATATAATGAAAATACCCCCACATGTACACACACACACGCACACACACACACACACACAAAACATAAGTTGGCCCAATTCAGAACACTTTGTATATTTCCTTTTTAAATAATGAAGAAATATAAGATCCTCAATTCACTTATTTAAAAGATCAATAGAAGTGATAAATTCATTCTTTCCTACCAAAAAGTCACATCAGAAAGCAGGAGAGTCATTGTTTAGCCAAGCATGCTCAGGACTGAATAGAATTGGGCAAACATTGGCAGTACAGCATATGAACAACACTGCAAAAAACAACAACATTTGTACAAAAGTAGATTTCAAATAAGAAAATGTGCTTTTTAAAAGGGGTTTAAACTTTAAAATTGTTTAATTCAGTTCAGTAAGCAACTGCAATAGTTGTGCTTTTTATCTTGTTTTCCACTTTCCATTTTTATATCAATGATTCAATAGTGGTCGATCTGTTATTATTATTAACCAAAAATATCCAGCATCTGATACCATTTTCTCTCATGTGAAGCTTTCCTTAAAGGTGGAGTAATCATATTAAATGCAATACACTTTTTGCCAGATTCAGCAAATATTTCTTCATGGTCTGCTAGCTGAAAGAATATCCGGTGTTCCTACACAGCCCTATGGCTCTATAAATGGGAACACAATCAAAGTGGTGCAGACTGCACCACACGACAATATCCTAGCCTTAGCAATGCATGTCCAATTTGGGGATGGAGCTTCTGAGGAAGTATTGAAGGGAGATGTATTGTTGTTTTGAATAGTTTAAATATCAACAATATATTTCCAGCATCGCTTACACCAGCAAATTAATGTAATTTTGAAACATTTTCTTTTCTTTTCTTTTTTTTCTATGATTCGGTATTCTCTACAACACTGGGTAAAGCTCTATGTCCTTTTTTAAGTAAGATATCACCCATTATATTCCTTGTTCCGGTAGATTTGGTATTTGAGCCTAAAGTTTGTGTAAACAATATGTTTATGTCTGGGAGGAGAAAGTCTCCACTTCTTTCTTCTTTTCATTTTACAACCATGACCAAGTATGTGCTGCATGGTTGCATGTAATGAACAAGTGTACTGGCCGTGTGGCGGTAAATCTTCAGACCTCTCACTCTGAGGGGTAGGTATTTATTCAACACTTAAATATGGTCCTGGGCTGTTTAGGGAAAATACATCAACTGGCAGACAGCAGCGCTCACAAAGAGCGGCACACTTCAACAGACAAAGAAAAAGAGAGAGAGAGGGGTCGTTGCCTTTTCTCCCTCCTTCAGCCAAAGAGTTATTTGCTCAGAGTGGGTGCAGGGCTCAGAGCAGTGCGGGAAGAATGAATGGTCATTACACAGTTAGTGGATGAAGGGGCAGGGAGGGTGTCCATGGGTGATATGGGGAGTGTTGGGGAGAACAAAGGGGAGTAAAGGATCCATTGTGAAGGCTAGGAGTTAATCACTTGAGCGGCACACGCCGGTTGTATGGGAGCACATGTTGTACACTGATTCCCCAGGGCATGGGGGGTGGGGGGTAGGGGTCATGTCCCAAAGCACCTCCCTCAAACACACACACACACACACCCAGTTGAATTTACATGTCAGTTATAATGCAAAGCTGAGTTCCCGCTGATAGAAAAGCTGGAAGTCCCGCCCCCTTCAGAACAGTGGCTAGACCCTCCTGGCTGGTGTGATAGCGTGATATTTTCACTTTCTGCTTCTTCATTCAGAGATGCACTCAGACACACACTAACACACACAAACACACACACACTCAGACATACTCCTGTATTGCAGAGTTCAGCTCTGCTGTAGACTACAGATGGATGCTTAGGTTTGACAAGCTGGTAAGTAAAATGTTTTGTTTTCTAGTCTTTCTGTTGTGAATGCTAATATCCTAAAGTGGTAGTAAGTAGTGGATGATTTGAGATTTAGTGACTGACTGGAAGAGAGGCAGACAACGCCATCTCAGGTGCTGTTTACATCTGTAGTTTGCTTTGCTTTGCTTTTTGCTGGCACAGGTACTAATTTTAAAACATCATACATTTAATATGTTCAGCAGCTGTTCATTGTGTAGATTGGATTTACATTACACCTTGAATTAAATGCTTTGTTGTGGTTGGCCCTGAATTGGATACTTTCCAAGGAGCTGCCTACACACACTGCCTTCCATCATCATTGGGCTACTAAATAAATGTAGCTGCTGCTCACACTAGCCGCTAGCGCATAAATCAGCATCTAGATAGGATGAACATTTTCACGTGTCATGTTTTTATTCCTATTTGAATGGCTGTCACTGCTACCGCTAAAATCTCCCCCCTTTCATGTCACCCCTTCATTGACAATGTTCATGTTGCCGTCGTCACCTAATCACTCCTATCATTCTCTAACTTGTGAAAAGTAGCAGGTCTGACACTGGGCCCTTGATTCAACATCTTGCCCCATGCTCTTCAAGACAAGACTGTCTGAGTGTCTGCTCACAACACAGCCATGCAAAGAATGATTAGCCACGGATTAGCCCCTCGCTAAATTTAGCATAGCACTATTATGGCGGGCTGTTAGTGTTTGGTCTAGATGCTTTTGTTGGCTATTGTAAAACGCTTAAAGGCAAAGGACCAGGTGGTTAGGAGAGCACACAAGGCCCGGAAGAGCCAGTTTGGAGCGCTCTTAGTAACAAGTGAGAGGTCTTTTCCCTTGTGGGTTAAAGATCACGACTAGCAACATCTATAGCCTGATTCATTCCAAATGGGAGGTAGGACTGGAATACGTTTGAAACAGTGTTAACAGTAGCACTGTTAGGCTTGTACACTTATAAAATATCACAAAACAAATGTGCCTAATACAGTGGCACCCTTCTGTGTGGCCTAGTGAAAACTAAATAAGAACATACTATATACAAGTTACAGTGTTGTGTGCCAGGTTCTGAGTAGGTGTGAAGTAGTCTAATTACCCGTTTGTTTAGAGGAAGGGCACCCAAAGGGTTATTTGTCAAGATCAACGGTTTTGCCATAAATCTGGATGCACAAAGCTGGGCAGAGTGCCAGCCAGGTTAGCTTTCTTTTCAGCGTGTTTGTTTTGTGAAGGAGAGCACACCTGCCCAAAGACTGCAGGATTAAACTGAAATTCAGTTGGCCATAATGCAGTAAACATTAAACACTAATACAATTAAAATGTGGCCAAATCAACATTAATTTTACTATAGACATATGGGGCTATGCCTGCAATTAGAGCATGAGAGATTATAATTAAGACTGGTAAATAACACCAGAGGCAAATATCACACAGGTGTATTTCCTCAACAACTAACCAAACATAGTGCATTTAATAAAACACTTGCCGTCTTCACAGATGAGGCCACAGACAGTCCATCCATGAAGTCATGACTCGTGTCCTCTCTTCACCTGCGTATAACGAGACCTGCCATCCATCAGCCCCACACTGCCCTCACCTGTGCCCGGAGCACCATGGGTAGTGTCAGTAGCCTCGTCAACAGCCACAGCCTCAGCAAACAACACTGCCAGACAGAGCGCAAGCTAAAAAAGGGAGCGTGTCACCAGAGGAAGACGGGGGGCGGCGCTCTGGACGGGCTGCTGAAGTGCAGCTTTACTCAGGGGTCCTCATCTTCCACTCAGCCCTCCAAGGGCCTCTCTCATTCTCGCTCGGGAAGAAGCGAAGATTTCCTTTACATCAAGGTGAGAACCATGGTGAAAGTGGGCATATCCATTTAGCTTGACCTGTCTCCTGTATCCAACTTTAGAGTCGAGAAAACTAACTAGCATTACTATCCTCATTTGTTTCAATACAAATATGACGTTACGGTTTCCTACCAGGTGAGCAATAAACCCAGGTGTGTGTACCCCAGAGGAGCACCGATGGAGGACCATGCAGGAAGAGGCAGCAATGCTGTGCTGCCAAAACTACTGCCCATGTCAGGGAAACATACAGAGAGGGTGAGACAATGGCCACTGCCAAAAGACCAGATGCTTTATAGCTACTATTACCTTTAAGTAATGGAGGAGCAGTTATCTATTTCATTATGTCTCAGACTGCTGCTTGATGCTGACGTCAGTTTTCTGGACTCACACCAGACACAAGACACCAGATACTAAAAGTCTGAATCTCAAATGGACAGGCTTTCAAGAATGGGCATTGGTCATCAATACATTAGTCAAAAACCTAATAGATCACTAATTTGGAGATGACCAACACATTATTTCGACGATTAGATTTGATTAGATCTTCATTAACTATACTGCGCCATAATATCATTAGTATTATTAAGACTTAGGCTAGGCCATATCCACAGACAGTAAGGGACTCTACATCAACATGCGCAGCATACATTCCTTATAATGTGTGTTGATGCTCTCAGGTTAATAGCCCAGGAATGCCTTGCTCTCCTCACACAAGCCATTTCTCTGCCAGAGACACTACACTATACGCAAACACGTCCTTCAAACTACACCCCCAAGGAAGAGATGGGGGGAGGTGGGGTGTGGCAAGGGAGAGAAAACGAGAGAAAATGAGGGCCAGAATAAGGATAAGTCAGTTGGATAAAGAGGGGTGGGCAGCGGGGTGGGAGAGAAAAAAAGATTAGGTGAGAAAAAGGAAACAAGGCAAGCCATCCCACCACCCAGGCATGAAGTCAGTGAGAAGGAATGCTGAGTTTACAGCAGCGGCTCATGTTATTAATATCACAGAGAGGGGTTATTCATCTTCCCTCAGACAGTGCATGTGGTGAGATGTTGGGTGCAGAGAGGAGGAGAACAGGAAAGAATGGAGGTAGAGGTATGGTAAAGCTTGTGACGCTCATCGACAGCACAGACAGGACATGCGGAGAATAAGTTCATCTTGGAAATTGAGTTTTCTCTTTCATAGCAGTCTAGTGAATTTTGCTTGCAAAGGCTGCTGTCGGCCGGTAGAGAAGCAATTCTGCACACTTCACTGGTTCTATTTCTAATACTCATAGATGTAGGAAAAAATAATATGGCCTTTTCATTTGTGTCATTATTCAGTATGTGACAACTGATGATGAACTACAGTAAAACCCAGTCAGTGACTTTTGGAGTTTCTGCAAATGTATACCATTTCACACCCCCTTTCTCTTTAGTGATATTGGATATTGAATGAAAAATAAATACGAATGTACATAAATCAATTATAAATGAACTACCAATATGTTTCTGTCGGTCATTTTACTCTTTTAGGCCATCGCTGAGAAGACACTGATTGGTCCTGCTGCCTTCAAGCCTGTTGTTCCCCAAAATGTATCACAGACAGGCCCCGCTAACCTGGACCATTTCCTCAGCCCTATGGAGAAACCAAGGAGCACAGAGACCTATGAACACAAGCAAGACACTTTCTCAGGTGCCATTCAATTATCTTTTCCATTGTATTATGCTAAAATGAAATGTAATATTTCCAACTGTCACGGACATGTCTACTACAGTTATAGTCATGGACTTCAATTGGACTGAATTTGGCATTGATCTAGCTAGCATAATCAAAATATTTTTGTATTACTTAATCAGGCTAATTAACCGACACACCAGAACAATAATTAAACAACTACAACGCAATTGAGTTATTTCCACAGTACGTCAAGAGCACTTGTCAAACAGTCACAATTTGGGACTTGGCAGCGGAATGCCTCGCTCATTTTCCATTTTGACTAGGTAATTTATATTCCAGTTATATTCAATTATATTCCAGTTTCTTCATCTCTTGGCTACTGTAGGCGTTGATGTCTGTCAAAATATCACTACACAGACATATTTCACCTGGATGAGTATGCTGGGTGGGTGGAGTTTTAGCCTACATCTATAGCAGTCAGCCCACTCCAGCAATACAAAAAACCCTCATTAATTGAAATGGTAACGACATTAGTTAGGGATATTGCAAAAATCTCATGAAAATGTTGTTCAGTTCAAATTGTGGTTTCAGTTGTAATTCAAATAATCATTCAGTCTTAAGTTCTCTATCCCCTATATCTTAACTCTCGATAAGATATGGTTTTGGACTTGCCATAGGTGGCCTTGACAAAACCGTATACTGTTCCAAGATACAAAAAAGTTGAAAGTTTGAGATTGTCGCTTTAAATGTAACCAGTTTTTAATTTACATTTAATCTCTTTTGATTTTAGGGACTCTGTCTGACTCTGGACGCAACTCTATGTCTAGTTTGCCCACACACAGTACCAGTGGTAGCTTAAGTGCTTCCACAGGCCCTGTCACTCAGAGTGTAGGCAGCTTAACTCCAGCAAATGGCCTCACCCAGGGACTACAACCCAATTTCCCTCCATGGTCCAATGGGAATGGGGTTAACCCTTGCTCTGGATACATCGCTGCTGTAAGTGATGGAGGGTTATCCTCCAAGGCTAATGGGGACACTGCAAATCAGCCAAGTCCGCTTTGTGAGACAGGAGGCGGTATACGTTCCCCTATCACAACAGATGAGGTGCTGATTGAACGGCTGGAACAGAGGCTTCTGGAAAGGGAGACAGAGCTACACGAACTACAGGTACACACAGTGGTTTCCATACAGCCCACTTTTCCAGGTAGCTGATGATTCAGGGTTTTCTTGACCTTCTTGCAGGAGTGTTTTGAGGAGAAAGAGGCAGACACATGCCTGCTGTTTGATGAGAGACAGCGGTACTGTGCTGAGGAAATGGAAGGGCTGAAGCAACGCTGCTCCACAAAGCTACGTCAAGTGTCACAAAGAGTTGCAAGGACCCAGCATGCACTGCAGCAGCAGGTCAACCAGCTCCAGGTCAGCTTCTTCTATAGCTTCCTGTTAACGTATCACAAAAAAAAGTTTTACTTAAGAACTTTTGCACTTCTTCTTTACCATGTGGGTCTTCTATCAGATTACTAAAATTAAAACACACTGGTGTACAGGTGGACAAGGAGAAGCTTCAGGAGGACATCGACAAATTGGGTCAAGAGAAAGATCTGGCTGATATGAGATTGAGGTCATATGAGACAAACAATACACATCTATCTCCCACGCTGGAAGAGACCCAATGGGAGGTGAGTTGTGTGTGTGTGTTTACTGTTCATATACTGTATGAACCTCCCACGACAACTTTTATCCATTCATGCTGTCAAGTAACCACACTGGTCAATGTATCTTTGGGTGTAGGTTTGCCAAAAGATTGGGGAGATCTCCTTGCTAAAACAGCAGCTGAGAGACGGCCAGGCAGACATCAGCCATAAGCTCAATGAAATAGTCAGCCTCAAGGCCTCACTGAAGGACATCAAAGCAAAGATGGAGACACTGGAAAAACAGAACAAAGAACAAGAGGAAAAGACTCACTCTCGCATGGTGGAGGTTGAGGTTGGTATTTTGTCATTTTTCCACATTTCACATAAATAAAAAGATGGCTGCATGACAAAATAGGCAGTGCTTTGAAAGTGTACCTGCTCATTGTGTGACATTCAAATGTTTCTCCAAAATGTGACAAGCAAAGTTACAGAATCTATAGACTGCTACATGTTCAGGAATATGACCGTATCACTGTGGTTTGCTTCTTAGGTATGCCAAAATGAACTTCAGCGCAAGAAGAATGAGGCTAACTTGCTGAGGGAAAAGGTGGGAACACTGGAGGCAGATATCCAGGGAATGAAGAAGGACTTGGCCAAGGCTAAAGAACAGAGACACCGGAATAATCTCCAACTTCAGGCTCAGGTGGAAGCCAGGGCCTTAGATCATCTTAACCAAGCCACAGCCTCACCAACCCACACCCAGCGTGAGGGGAACACAGATTCCCTCCAGAGAGAGGTGGAGAGACTCAAGGAACAGCTCGGCGAGGAGAAGGAGTCTCGAGAGAAGCTGACCAGCACCTTTGAGCAGGAGAGGCTGACATGGAACAAGGAAAAAGAAAGGGTCATCAGGTACCAGAAGCAGCTTCAGACCAGCTACCTGCAAATGCACAAGAAGAACCAAGAGCTGGAGAGAATCCTGAAGGAGCTGACAGCAGAACTGGAGAGCAGGACTGAGCTTGATTTGGATGTCACCTACAGCTCAGGGTTACAAACGTACGATGATGTGATTGCCACAGAGATTTAACTAGAGCTGGGATATTGCAGCACAGGCAATACAACTCAGTAATAATGACACTGGCAAGTGACTATGCTATTACTATAGGTTGCGTAAGTTAAGCATTTACACTCATAACCTAAAAACAATTGGAAATGTTTTAGCTGAAGGTAAAAGGAGAATATTTTACAGATCTAGCTGTAAAATATTCTCTGACACCTAATACTGTAATAACAGTGCACTGTAACTAAAACACTTAAACACTGGGTTATTTGGTCAACACAAGAAAATTGTCTTGTTTACCGTTACGTTTGAAAGGGTAAATCATTTATCATTTTGTTATTAGTTGTAGTTGTGTTGATACAAGGCAGACAATAGATGATTTATGTATTCCATGACTCATGTCTGATGACACATGATAAGACACATCAAGTTGGTTCACAAATGTCCCCAACCAGCAGCATGATAAACTACTGTGATATATGTAATATACTTTGTTTTGACCACTAGTTCATATTTAAGTTTAGGGCAAAATACAGCATATTCTGTATTCCTCAGTAATGACACAGTCAATAAGACTTTCACAGAAATATTACTTCCCAGATAATACGGTACATATTATGATGTCTAAGAATGCAGCAGGCATTTAACATTCAGTCATTAAAAATATATAATGTTCAGCCAGAAATTAGATGAAAGATTGGTGCAATAACTAGCATGAGAAAGAAAATGGATGTACTTTAATAAGTATGCCATCTCAGAATAATTATTGTCATGATCCTCATTTATTTTCTAGTTATACGGCAGATGTTAGGGTTTTCAATGCCTAAAAAAGTACAATCAGGTAAAACTGTATAATTTAACTAACAGGGTGAAACTATACATTTACTGTATTTCACATGAAACTCAAGTATGTCATCTAGTCCTTTCGATGTTTTATGACAACGCAAGCTTTTTGTTGTCTTATACATTAACGATCAAATTACACAATTCCGTTGTCACTGGAACTGGCATACATGCAGGTACACTTACAACACATGTGCGACGTGTCATATCAAGCAGTCACATGCATGGCCATTCCACTATATTTTAACATTAATAAATCATGTTTATTTGAATACAAATGTCACAAAAACCCAGCAATGTGAAAACGAAAAAGTAAATATGTATGGCTTTCTTATTACAGCTTGGCTGATCTATTTGATCATACAGACAATGTCAGTGCATTTATGAACAAAATCTATTTGTGTAGCTAATGTTTTTGTTTGGGGTTAGGGTCTTAATTCAAAAGGAAAATATGCATCTGGTAACACACTATTGCACTGAGCTTCACTATGTTGGCTACTAGTATGTGACTCAAAATCATTCTTACATGTAAAAACATGGAACATTTTGGATACAATTCTAGATGACATAAACTAAACCACTACAGGCAGGCATGTCTTCTGTCAGATTTCTCACAGAAGTATTGGTATAGTATTGCCACATTGCCAAGGTAACAAATAAATGTTAGCCATATAGTGTACTTTCTATTTATTACATTCAAATAAACACTGTTAGATCCTAAATAAATTCTGTTGGTTTATAATGTAAATTTTCATTATTAAGACCCTTTGTCAATTTTTTTGTTCTGCTCATTTGCAATTATCTCGTATCAACATCTTTTTGTTAGCCTTTCCTTCCTAACAAGAGCCCTCCTTCCCAGCGTCATTCATAACTAGCCTTATTATACCAAATCACAGCTAGAAATCAAATTAAGTCCCATTGTATGTGCTGCTGTCATTGAAATAATATGACAACCACACTAGACACATTAAAAGCAGAAATTCCAAGTCATTAGTTTCACATGAAAGGAAAGACAAGGAAATATGTATGCATCCTTATTAGAGCTTGACTGATTCAGTCTTTGGATTTTAAAACATTCAATTTTGATGCATGTAATTCTTAATAACAATATTTCATTTCACAACAAGCATACATATACATGAAAAACACATATTAGCACTCAAATATTGTTACCAAAGCTAATTTGTAACATCATCAAGCAGTGAAATATGTGTTTGCCTAAGAAACTGCCTGTTTCTAAACTGCAATATTTTGTCAATATGTGTTTGCCTAAGAAACTGCCTGTTTCTAAACTGCAATATTTTTATCATATTAGCCAGAATTGTAATTAACACACTAAATACTAGTAACTGTGATGCACCAAAGCTGTCTGATTTAAGTTACTTCAAACAAACACGAACAACCAGGACAAATAAAAACAATAATATTTTAGCAGAAATGTGATGTTTCATTGTGACGGCCCTGCCTTGTATTAGCAGGCCTGTGGTCCTTATTGGCTAATTAAGTGTACCTGGGCAGATCACTTATATAGGTGTGTTGCAGCACACTGTCCCTGTGACCCTCTAGGCACCACACATGCTGTTTGTTGTGTCTTAGGTTGGTTAGCATGCAACACATATATTCAGTACCTACACCTACAGACATTCACACCTAAATGCTATTCTGTTAGTTAGTTTAGTGTTTGTTTGTTTAGTTTACAGCCCTTGAGCCAGGTCTTAACATCATTAATGTATAAAATAATTACTGCTATTACTCAGGTGCTCTAACAGCAAATGGGTGAGGAAAAAAAAAAGAGTCTAGATCTGTATCGGTAGTTTACGTAATATAATACTAACGATTGCAGATATTCAGCTTCTCTCTTTTCATATTCTACCATTTAACTTGCATTTACAGAAATCCTATAATTTGCAACACACTGCAGCACAGCAAAAGGGTTGAAGAGAGAGTTGTTTATCATTCCCTCCTCTTATTAAGTCTGCTGAACATAGCCTACACAATTTTAGTCCTGCAGATGTCTCAGCGTGATTGGACAACAGTTGGGCAGCCATCAGAAGAGATGGGGTGATAAGTTGGGCATTCTCTGCTGTGACATAATAATAATGCAGTCATATCCTGCTGTGATTCTGATGATCGTCCAGCAGTCAAGTACAAAGGGGACTGAATTCATTATCAGTATGGAGGAGGCCCATGTGCAACCCCCATTCATCATGCAAAGAGTAACTCTTAGTCATACATTTGGAGCACAAACAGTTCACCATTTGAAATAAGCACCCAAATGCAACTGTAGGCACACCAGAAATGAAATGCCTGTGCATTCATTTCATGGTCTATACTAGCTCCTTTGCTTATATTATAATAATACAGTATATATATATATACACTGTATAT